>CAJUYH010003463.1:0-32418 GCA_910591685.1 Galerucella tenella | reverse complement strand
AAAAAAAAAAAAAAAGTGATTGAACGTGAAGAGTGTTGTGTCTCGGTGAGCAGCCAGTTGCAGCCCAACTACGTCAGTGAGCTGAACCGGTTGCTCGCAGTGACGTGAGCGAACTGAAACCATGGACTGGCAGGTAATACCAGGTAAACTGCGCTGGCAACCTGCGTGCCGGCCGGCGAGAAAGAGAGGTAGGTGAGTTATAGTGGGTAGGGGGGCTAAGAGAGAAAGCCAATGCGCTCAGTCAGCCAACCTGTACAAGTCACAGTCCAAGCACACCACGATCACAGCGTAGTTTAAACAGAGAACAAACCATTTGAATAGTTAATAAGTACAAGCGAGAAGTAGAGAGTAGGGATTCGAAGTGGAGAATAATATGAGAAGGAGAGGGAGAGCAGGCGAAAAGGGGCCCATGAGAGGTATATAATATTATATTGTATGGGGAGAGTAGAGAGGGAAGAGAGTTGAAGTTGATGTTGTATGTGACTCATCATGGCGAATGAGCGAATAGACCAACGACATGGCAAATGCCAACTTGTGTATATTGCCTTCCACATGGTGATCACAAAGTAAGACTTGCTTTATAAAGAAGTACAGTTAAGTCGTGGCGGTGGTTGGAAATAATGACTGCTAAAATACCAAACACATTGAAATTCTTCGAGAGATGAGATATATATATATATATATATATATATATATATTTATTTATGTATATATATACGGCTATTTTTTTCTTCTTCTCTTTTGTTGATAAAAGATAGAGATTAATCATTGATTTCGTCTTAATTCAAGTATTTCATAATGTCGAGTGGTTAGAGGTGAATGACGTGGACACCCGTTATATCAAGACAACACCATTGTCTCTATTGTACATATATATATATATATTTATATATATATATATATATATTGTTATACTCCATCCAACAGAGCGTAACTTTTCACATGAAATCAACGGGGCTAACAATACAGAATAAAAGTAAAGAAGATGAGGTGGGAGTGAGTGTGGAGGAGAATGAGATGGAAAGAAAAAAATGTATATATATATAATATTTCGTGACTTACTTTATATCCGTGCGGTCTCGTAAATTTGGCGATCGTCAATGTCGGGATGCTATCCCATAATGGGGTCCTTTCCTATATATTATGTCAATATCTATCCCATAGAGAAATAGTTTCCGTAACCGCAAATCAAGCGCAACAATTGGCCAACCATCGCACGAGAGTAACCAAATGACAATCATAGTACGTGCGGCTTCAGAAAGAAAGTCATTTAAAGACTGAAATAAGTCTTTTACATTAGTTTACAAAGTTATGTCTATGGCGCCGTCATCTAACAGCAACAATTCCGCTCGTATGTCATGGAAAATTGTTTCATTCTTCATCACAGTCCATTTTTTGTTTATAAATCAATTATCTTGCTGATATGACACTGATTCACACCACACATTGTCTTCATTGCATGTCAATAAATGAACTTGTCCAAGGATTCATAACAATCAATCCTACAGTTATTAATGTTATTATTCCCCTATTCATTATATCAGGTACACATATGAAAAGCATATAACATTACTTGGAAAATATATTTTATAGTATGCTAATATGAATTTATATTAGACTGATGTACGTCTAAACATATATATATATATAATACAGACAACTGAGAGTTGATGGACACAACTTTTGTATATTTTCCCAGTTTCGCTACGCTACACCTCCGTTCATTCACCTCTCGCTTTGTTTCCAACTGACTCGTGTGAGACACGAGTCAGTAGTGAATTGCCATCATTCCAGGAACAAAACTTCACCTGCCAAACGACAATTACATTAATTAATTCACTTTTAAAATACGATGTCAAATGTATACGTATAAGTACTCATACAATTGATATACCGATCAACCCATATATCTATATTATAAATGATGCTGAGAGAGTGTACCAATATTGTATAAGAAGAATGTTCAATTTTGCAATGTGTTTGTATTGATATATCGCATTAGTTGCATTTGAATTCACTGAACAATAAATATTGAGTTTACAACTAATGACGGATTATATTTCATTTTAGATAAACAGTAAAGTTTATTGTATTTAGCACAATTATACAAATGACATTATTTTACTTTGCGGCCAGAGATGGCCACATCAATATGATGTTTTATACATATACCTGATGAAGAAAATGCTGATGCACGTCGTTGATTTCCGTTGAGGTCAGCGGACTCGTTGGTAAAGTTAGTGGAGCGCTCAGCTCAGCCTACCGAGAACACCATACATACGAATCAGTGCATTTCCAAGCTAATAACGATGGCAATGAGTGTGCAAGATCACATCAGCCGCGGCTTCCGTAAAATTAAAAAGATTAGGAGCATTACACTATGGTGGTCCGCTGCAACTAGACACATGTTGCCAGTCATGTTGATACCTGAAAATGTGAACATACTGTCTTTTAAGAAAATAAATCACCGAGACATTACATAATCCCACCGTCACCACCACAATGTTCAATGATTCGTTTTTTTTTTTCCTTCAATATTCATCATGGCTCATCTATCTATATACGATAAGCTCAAAAAACCAAGTCGTGTTGCATTGCTTCTCGTGCGGGCTTTTTTTTTTTTTTGAAACGCGACAGCGGCCCTATATATAGAGGCGGCAACCGCTGATGTTCACAGGCCACAGAGTATGCAGGTGCATTAACCGGGCATCTAGGCCCAACACCATAACGTCTTCACGGGATATATACATATATATATATATATATATATATACTTACATCGTTTCTCCGAGGAGATGGCTTCCTCTCCCTAACTCACTTGATGTATGCCAGATGGCTTCAGTAACCACGAACCCATTGCTCAATATATATATTAACAGTCACTGCTGTCTTCTCGTGTCATCTACATGTGTATCCATACATACATACACTTATATATAGGTACGACTTCTGACGTAAATGCCGTGTCTGAAATTACATTTATTCGATTAAACAAAACGTGGAAAATTGTATGATAGAAGATACACACCCGATTGCAATATTGATGATCAAATGAAATTGCCCAACATCAACATTTAGCTTTGTTGCTGTCCATTGAGATCTCAAGCTTTGTGTATTCCCATTTCTACTGCAACCGATCATGATACACAATACAATGATTGAATGCATCAAGCGCACATTTAATATCCTACACTGCCATCAAAGATCTGTAGGAAAACAATGCCTATGTTAATGTATAGATATATATATATATATATATGTATGTTTATATATTTTAACCCACTATTTCAATCTCTTGACTAAAAGCACACGTGCAAAGCTGACCAGGCCACGTACGCTCGTAATCGCTTTTCCTACCGAGAAACTGGTTTCCGTTATAGTCCACTCGTCGCACCAGGGCGCATGAACGTGCTCACCCACCAGGGTCATGAGGTCATCATGTTCAGGTTCAACATATCTATGAAATTATTCATATTTTCTTTCATATACTTTCATCTTCTTTTACGAGTATTATTTCATTAGTATTTGTTCTAAGAAAGTTGAAGTACAAGATACAACAGACAGCCAAACAAAAAAATAAAAAATATGTGGTGGATGGAGACATAATTTATATATAGCTCAGACTTAACATCTCAAAGTAACATAAATTAATGATATTACTCGGTGATTGTTGCAAATAATAGAAAATATTATCACCGACCGCAATATCATATATCACAAATATTAACAAACAAATATATCATCACAGTACACAATATTATTTTTAATACAAGTGTCTAATATACATAAAAAATGAAAAAAGTAATTAACAGAAATTAATGAATGAAGAATAAATATACAATTGCAATCGGATATTGCTTGCAAAGCATTTTATATACTTAAATTATAGTGTGGATTTTCGTATATCAGCACAATAGATGATTTGAATGATGAAACGCCCGCCTGTATACAATAGTGTAAATGTACAATCATAACGTGTGTGTCAGCTATCACACGAAGATCTTTGGATAGAAGGAGTGAACAATCCGCCTGTACATATCATATAATACATATACAGGGAGCCTTGAAATCCCGGTAGGTCCGCCACAAAAGCAAACAATCGCTGATTGTACCTACAACACAATAATAAATACTTTAAATTGAATGAAGAATTTGTAGAATAATAGAGGACACGAACGAAATATATATAAGATGAGCAATACTCCTCTTCATATATATATATACAACGAATCAAAGCGATATGCGTCGATACGCAAGACATACGTTAGAGTTCGCGAGTAAGTAACAGATGTTGGACGAGGCTGTGTTAGTTTCGCAGGTGCCGCAGGAAAAGAGCAAGAAGGCAATGGTAAAAGAAGCGTGAATTGTACGTACATATATATGTTTAAGAACAGGTGTACGTGGATAGGAAGGTTTTCTATGAGGTGTACAAGTCTTTGCAAGTGGGGCCCCAGAGCATATGATGAAAACGAGGGGTGCGTAACTTGTCGCGATACATATATATATATATATGTATAACATAAAAATATGTACATTGAATGGCAATGGGAAGAAGACACGCATAGCATCAGTAGTTGCTGTTCGCCGGAGACACGGCTCGGCGCCTATCGTTTCGCTCTGCCGCTTCTTATTCTACTGCTGCTGTTCCCCTTCACCTTCACTTACCCTTTTTGAGAAGCAGGAAAGCACGAGAAAATACCAACCCTATATAATGTGGATACTGCAATTCGTTGAAAGAAATTGAATAAATAAACTGGTGTTTGACGATAGATTTTTTGTAGTGGCAAAGTTACAGAAATTCGATGAGAAGCTACAGCTTCAAATTGCAGAAATTTAAAATAAACAAAAAAATTCTATCCACTATTTATTTTTTATGGGATAATGTGTAGTGAGAATTCAAGACAAAGTTCAAATGTGAGAGGAAGAGGTGCAGTGTTGCAGAGTGCCGCTGTTAGTGCACTGCACTATGACTAATAGCTGAGCTAACGCCAAGAGCAAGACGCTGTGCTATCTTCTTCATGGTATATCTACAGTTGCTTTTGTCTATTTGTTTTTTACTTTAGTATTTGCTCTCTATTACTTCTGATAAATATATCTTTTTCTATAAGGATATTCGTCTAACTATTTTTACGGACTACGAAAGAATTTGCGCTGTTTGTTCTGACGCCAATATTTCTCAATATCATAATTACATGAAAGTTATACCGGTTATATTCAATTCACCATCAATAAATTGTCAATTAATTTTGTTTATTAATATTCGCGTCATACAATAGTATATGTATGCATGAAGTTTTATTCCAAATTATTTCAAGAGTGAGATATGACACCGGAACTCCAGCTCAATTTTCTGTCAGGCTAAATATGTATTTATTGTTTTTTTTTTCCATTATTTTTTATTCATTTTGGGTTATTATGCCGAAGGTGATCTTTAAGGTAAATTAACGCGTCTCAAGTGAAAAGTGCGACAAACACGGAAGGTAACAACATCCTGTATGTCGTAGCGAGAGCCCCTTAATTTACGCGTCGCTGGCTTTACACCGTAACGCTGATTTCAGAAGCTTCCTTTCTTTCCACGGCGGTGGCTCGTTTAAATAAAACATGCCGTATATGAATAGCGATCTACATTGGAGATAAATCCCGGCAATCATGCTGGGGAAAAAAAAATGGAAGCGCATCTTTATAAATAATTTAATAGAGAAATATTTATTCAACAGACCCATTAATGAACAGAACCAGGGAAATACTATTGGTAAAAGCAATAAAGACAAAAGTATTTAAGATAGAAAAAAAGTCTCACATTTTATCAATGATAAATCATGAAAGTAAGGTTGTGTGAAGGCGACGACCTGTAAAGTGTCTATCTACGGATTTAGCTCTAATAGCATGCAGACATATATTCGTGAATATATCTATTTTTGGAGTAACTGTGTGCTGCCGCCTCTATAGAATTCGTGGCCGTACATACCCTCAAAGGATAAACGATTCACTCACCGTATCAAGTATACGTTTGCATATCGCATATACCAGTACCTAAAAAAGTTACAATCATCAGGATTTTATATGCGTCTTCAACGAGTATACTTGGTTACGTTCATTCCAATCATATCTTTAGTGCAGTCTTCTCAAGATTAATTGTTTGTATATTTGGTAAGATACGTCTAAAAAAATGAGTTTCGCCAACAAGAATACTATCTGAAAATAAGAATAAACAATATAAAAATTCCAATAAAACAAGAATAAATAAATATAAATATTGTTTATTTTAAGTGTCTATAAGAGTTAAAAATGAATCACCAATATTGTGATTTCACAATTGTGGCTCCATATATTTAATTGTATGAAATTCATTTTTACATACTGACTATACAATCAACAAATTGTTGTCAAAGTGTTTTATTCAAAATAAAAACTTATATCTCTCGTGAATTTAGCTTTGTCAGCACATAAGTGTCTAAAATAATCAAGTATAGATAAACTTTACATCGTTCTCAACGATGTAATATATATATATATACAACATTGTTATATATAAACGCCCCTTCGGAGTCGGAACGAAACTGTCAACGCAGCCATATATTTTTGAGGTTAACTAGTGCTATTTCTCTACTTTCAGAATAATTTTAGTGGTTATTGACACGACAACGTGTTAGAATGATACGAGTAGGAACGATATTTATCGCTCTACTCACAACATTCATCGTCCTTGATGTATTTCAAAGATGCGATACAGCATCAGCTCATATTCGGACGCATCAGCATAAAGCTACAACTAATGAAAGAACAGAGGACGGTGCATTCAGTCCACGGGACAACGATCATTATGTAGATGGTGACCATCACCAAGAGTTTGATCATGAAGCTATTCTTGGTATAATTTTTAATTAATTGTCAATGTATGTATAATCATCAAAAATTCATAATTAATCTGTGTTGGTAATTGGAAACGATACAGGTAGTGTTAAAGAAGCAGAGGAATTTGATAAATTACCAATTGAGGAATCGCGACGACGTTTAAAAATTCTACTGGAAAAAATGGATTTAAATGGTGATAATTATGTAGAGAGAAATGAATTAAAAGCTTGGATTCTAAGATCGTTTAGGTGAGTGATAATACAAACTATATTCATGTTGATATATATTATATTTAACTTGTAAATATTATAATTTTATAGCATGTTGTCGGCGGAAGAGTCGCGTGACCGATTAGAGGACGCTGATACCAATGACGATGGTAAAATAAGCTGGGAAGAAATTTTACATGATACGTATGGTTCTGACCCTCAGGACTTGGCTGTTGATGAAAAACTCGTCAACGATGACAGAGCCACATTCAAGGTTGCAGATGAAAATAAAGATGGATATCTGGATGTAGAAGAGTTTAAAGCTTACACACATCCTGAAGAAACACCACGAATGTTCCCATTTTTATTGGAACAAGCACTGCTGGAAAAAGATACTGACAATGATGGATTCGTTAATTTTCAAGAATTCCTGGGAATACGAGCGAGAAATGAAGACAGGGAATGGTTAATTGTTGAAAAAGAGAAATTCGATCATGAACACGACAAGAATGGCGATGGAAGATTGGATTCTTCAGAACTTTTAGCATGGCTGGTGCCAAGCAATGAGTAAGTTACTTTTACAATGTCTCATTGCATCAATATAATGAACTAAAATGGCAAATTTTGTGTACTATAATCGATATACAATGTTATTTATTTATTTATTCATTTTTAGAGAGCTAGCTATTGATGAAGTTGATCATTTATTTGCGGCATCAGACGACGACCATGACAATCGACTATCATTTGATGAAATTCTTGAGCATCACGACGTGTTTGTAGGTAGCGAGGCTACTGATTATGGTGACTATCTTCACGACATTGAACGTTTTACCGATGAACTCTGATACTCAATCGTAAAATGGTTTCGAAGTAAATTTTCATCACGTAAAGTCACCCATGAGCATGACTGCTTGAAGGCATTTTTGATATTTTTTGACGGCTGTCTATTATCATTTATTTATAATATTGTCCTGTTCCTATATATTGGAAGATAATTATTTAACTAGACTTTATGATTAATTGTGCCATGTAATTTAAGTCCGGATTCTGTTTGTTCTGTACGTAACAGTAGTTTTACAATTATATTTGCCTTCCGAATTATATATCCATCATAATACTTTCAATTATTACTATACATTTTTATAATTGTCACATGTTAATTTACCTCATCATACAATATTCATCAAAGTTCGAAACTGCACCGTCAACTGTGTATTAATGTGTTAATTATCAGTAAACAGATAAAAATGATCATGTATTACTGCAATGATGTATCGATTATCTCATATTTGGTTATAAATAATTCGACAATGTACCCTTTCTTCATACAATATATTATTGCTTGTGGAGTGAATTTGAGCCATGTGTTATTGATATTTTTTTTTTTTTCATCAACACCGGTATCTTAAGAAAAAAATATACACGAGATACACACTTATCAAAAGTGGTATCATATGCTTGATGTACAAAATTTCATCACAACAAATAAACTCTAATTCTTTTACACTATTTCAATGGCCAAGTCAATTATATCGCGCGCGCTCATTTCAAATTTTAATTTATCAAATGTGGCAGACCTGTATAACACAGCAGTGACACCTGCCGATATCAATATCGATCATGTCACATTGAACACCCAATTTTTATATCTACATGAAAAAAAAATGCTATCATCTTTTCATATCTTTTCACGAATTGATCAAAATCATAATTCCTGATCAAAATATTTTCATATTCCATTCTTGTAAAAATGATACGTTTTTCAAATGTTTTATTTTGAATATGTCCCCCACATGCCGCGCAACACTTCGACCTTTATCATTCGATACATATTTACTATCGACTTATCGCAATTCGCTTAATCTTTTTAACGGCGGGCGGATTCATAATAACGCCGGCTTCAACATAACCAACAATATACTGACGAACCACCAAAGCCAATTATTTTGTTTGAAAATACTGGAAAACAGAGTGAAAACTACTAAAAGACATATAGAAACATCGTAAAATTTTACGGGTTCGATATACAAAATATACAACTAAACAGTTTTCAAACGACTGTTTAATTGTTTATAGTTATCTCAAGGATTATTATTGATATTGTGTTTTTTATTATTTGTTCTGACATATATTAAAACAATCATATAAATATCATCCTATTCAAAATGCCATATGCTAATCAACCTTCTGTGCACATCACAGATTTAACGGAGGAAAATGTGAAATTTCAAGTTGAGGATACTGAATTAAGGTTAGTACCATTGTCTATCTATTCTAACACTCCATTATTTTGACCTACAACAACAACAATAATAATAAATAAATATATTCGTTATAGCGTTGCAAATAGTATGAGACGGGTATTCATAGCTGAAACACCAACAATGGCAATTGATTGGATTCAACTTGAGGCAAATTCAACTGTTTTAAGTGATGAATTTCTCGCACACAGAATCGGCATGATACCCCTAATTAGTGATGAGGTTGTTGACAAAATACAATATTCAAGAGATTGTCAATGTATGGATTTTTGTCCAGAATGCAGCGTTGAATTTACACTTGATGTGAAATGTACTGAAGATACTACGAGACTTGTTACCACTGCCGATTTCAAATCAAGTGATCCCCGAGTTTTACCTATTACTTCAAGACACAGAGAGGAGGACACTAGCGAATATGGGGACACAGATACAGGTGGAAAAATGATTATTATGTATCATAATATAATAAATTAAAATATTTACTTATATTATTTATATATTTTGTTAGAAATTCTCATAGTGAAACTCAGAAAAGACCAAGAGTTGAAATTGCGTGCGTACGCGAAGAAAGGATTTGGTAAAGAGCATGCAAAATGGAATCCAACAGCTGGTGTAAGCTTTGAATATGATCCTGATAATACCATGCGTCATACATTATTTCCAAAACCTGACGAATGGCCAAAATCTGAATATACCGAATTGGAGGAGGATCAATGTGAGTAGCGATTAATTGTTGATTTATTGAATAACGCAATTATTTATTATATATATTTGCAGACGAAGCACCTTTTAATTGGGAAGCCAAGCCAAATAAATATTTTTTTAATGTTGAGAGTAGTGGGGCATTGAAGCCGGAGAATATTGTAATGATGGGAATTGCATCATTAAAAAATAAATTGTCCAATTTACAAACTCAACTCAGTCATGAAGTTCAAAGTGACGCTCTCAGCATCCATCATTGATCATATTAGATAAAATAAACAATAAAAATTCATAAAGGTGTTTCATTGTACAATTATTGACAAGAATATAATTATTAATCGCAATTAAATGTATATATATTTATGTATGTGTACTTTTCAACCATGTAAATAGATGAATTTACTGTATTCAAAATATTTCACTATAGATGTTTATAAATACTAGACTGTTATGCAAATTGTACAGATTATGGAATACACATAGTTCCTCCATTTTGTATAAGTTGGCAACACATCGTTCTCCCGCCTAATATAGTGACATTTAATCCAAGCTTGCGCGTTAGTTGTAATGCAATATGTCTGCTCAACACTGTTTGTAACAATGTTTTTATTGTTTTCAGTGGTGTGATCCGAATATTTTTAACAAATGAAAGACAAATATAATTTAGAAATAATGTTTCAATGATAAAAAACAATTCACAATGTATATTAAACAGGTAATTTTATATTTGATCATTAGTTGTTGTATAGCAGTCGTGAATGTTTTGGCAGTTAATGTCAATAATGCTTTTCACTGTTTTGTGATTATGTGTTTGTTATATTTATTGTATGTATCAATTAATGCCCAACGGATTGATGTATTGTTAATCAATTACGGTTACACGTTTGTTGCAACATTTATTATCGAACGTGGTTTATCAAATGTTTCATTTTTATAGGTTATTATTCAAGGCTTCAAATCATACAGAGAGCAAACTGTGGTGGAGCCATTTGATCCTCGCCACAATGTAGTTGGTGAGTTGTATTGTAATATATACGATATGATACATATTTTAATAGATAATTATATGAAACTATATTTGAATTTTCATTATAGTGGGAAGAAATGGCTCGGGCAAAAGCAACTTTTTCTATGCTATTCAATTTGTCTTGAGCGATGAATTTTCTCATTTGAGACCTGATCAACGTCAAGGATTATTACATGAGGGTACAGGTCCGCGTGTGATTTCCGCTCACGTGGAAATAATCTTCGATAATGCTGATGGAAGATTGCCAATTGATAAAGATGAAGTATACTTGAGGCGAGTAATTGGTTCTAAAAAGGACCAATATTTTCTCAATAAAAAAAATGTAACTCGAAGTGACGTGATGAATCTGCTGGAGTCGGCAGGATTCTCTAGATCAAATCCATACTACATTGTTAAACAGGGAAAAATAAACCAAATGGCAACGGCGCCTGATTCACAAAGATTAAAATTACTGCGTGAAGTTGCCGGAACGCGGGTGTACGATGATCGTCGTGAGGAATCAAAATCAATTCTAAAAGAAACCGAAGGTAAACTCGAGAAAATCGATGACTTCTTGCGAACAATTGAAGAACGATTGCAGACACTGAAAGAGGAGAAAGAAGAACTGAAAGAATATCAACGATGGGACAAACAACGTAGATGCCTGGAATATACAATTTATGAGCGTGAATTGAAAGATAATAAACGAAGATTAGAAGAGTTAGAAGCGTCACGAGCGAATAGTGGCGCTGAACAAGCTAGACTTGGTACAGAAGCCAAAACGGCTCAAGAAAGCGTACGTGCCGCTACAAAACGTTTGAAAGAGGCGAAAAAAGAATTTCAAACAGCAAAAGAGGAACGTGATACATTGAGCGCTGAACAGCAACAATTATTTAAGGAAAAAACAAAATTGACATTGACTATAAATGACTTGTTGGAAGAGGTGAAAGGTGATAATGACAGTAAAAAACGAGCACAGCAAGAATTAGAAAAATTAAAGTCAACTATTATACTTCGTGAACAAGAGCTGGAAAAAATAAAACCCGAATACGATGAAATGAAACGTCGCGAGGAAGAGTATACCCGGATGTTAGCGCTAAAGGAACAGAAACGAAAGGAATTATATGCAAAGCAGGGCCGCGGTAGTCAATTCACCAATAAAGACGATCGTGACAAATGGATTCAGAATGAATTGAAACAGTTGACCAAACAAATAAAAGACAAAGAGGAACATCAAAAAAAAATAAGTGAAGATCTTAACAAAGATGCGGATAAACAGAAAGATTTGGAGAAGAAAATTGATGAATATACAAAAGAAATGGAGAAACAAAGAGCATCAATTGATGATCACAATAAACAATATTACGATCTCACTAAATTAAAAGATCAATGTCAAGCAACTCGAAAGGAGCAATATCGCAAGGAAAGTGTACTTCAATTAAATTTGTCGGGTCTTAAAGAAGATTTGGCTAAAGCTGATCAAAGCTTGAGATCCATGGCAGGAAAACCAATTTTAAATGGTAGAGATAGTGTGCGTAAAGTATTGGAAACGTTTCGTGAACGGCCAGATATGGCTGAAGAAGTCAGCAGTTATTATGGGCCGGTGATAGAAAATTTTGATTGTGAAAAAAGTGTGTACACCGCGGTTGAAGTGACAGCTGGTAATCGATTATTCCATCATATTGTCGAAACTGACAAATTTGGTACGAAGATTCTAAAAGAAATGAATAATCAACGGCTTCCGGGTGAAGTGACTTTCATGCCACTCAATAGACTGCATGTCAAGGCAATAAATTATCCCCATGAACCTGACGCTGTTCCAATGATATCAAAATTAAATTACGATGACAAATACGATCGAGCACTAAGATATATATTTGGTAAAACACTTATATGTCGTAATCTCGAAGTAGCTACCAGCCTTGCACGTAAATCCGGTCTTGATTGTGTGACTCTTGAAGGCGATCAAGTATCATCAAAGGGTTCACTCACCGGTGGTTACTTCAATCAATCTCGATCTCGTTTGGAAATACAGAAAACTCGCTCGGAATTAATGGCTCAAATCGCTACATTGGAATCCGAATTGGCCTCACTTAGAGATGATATACGCTCTGCAGATCGTAACATCAGTGCGTATGTTACTGATATGCAGCGTACAGAAACGAAGAATAGTAAGGCCAAAGATATTTATGATAAAATGAAGGCGGAAATTCGTTTAATGAAAGAGGAACTCAGTGCTATCCAGCGCTATCGTACACCGAAAGAACGTAGTCTTGCACAATGCACATCAAATTTGGAGGCGATGCGAGCAACTAAAGAGGGACTCGAGAGCGAATTGCATCAAGATTTAATGGCACAACTTTCAGTTGCTGATCAACGTCAAGTCGACACGCTCAATGATGAAATTCGGAATTTAACAAAAGAAAATAAAGAGGCATTCACAAAGCGAATGCGTCTTGAGGCGGATAAAAATAAATTGGAAAATTTATTAACGAATAATTTACATAGGCGTAAAGACGAATTGGTGCAGGCACTTCAGGAAATATCTGTAGAAGATCGTCAACGTCAATTGGAAACATCTAAAGCTTCGCTTTCGGATATTGAAAAACGATTGGTAAAGGTAAACAGTGATTTTAAAATTCAGAATGAGAAGGTTGCTGGCGCATCTAAAAAACAGAAAGCCGAATCGGCGGAAATTGAAAAATGGAAAGTGAAGGAAAAAGAAGTGCAAGAAAAAATTGAGACGGATGCAAAGGATCTCGAAAAAATGGCCAGTAAACAGAATGTCTTGCAGCAAAAGATTGCCGAATGTACGCAAAAAATAACAGAACTTGGTGCATTACCAAGCCCTGAGGCGTATGAAAAATTGGGCAATATGTCAACAAAACAATTATTTAAAGAAATGGAAAAAGCCAATAATAATTTGAAAAAGTACAGTCATGTTAATAAAAAAGCGCTTGATCAATTCATGTCATTTAGCGATCAGAAAGAAAAATTGGTAAAACGAAAAGAGGAGTTGGATCGTGGTGATGAAAAAATTAAAGAGCTCATGAATGTTCTTGAGCAACGTAAATGCGAGGCCATTCAATTTACGTTTAAACAAGTGAGCAAATATTTTAGCGAAGTATTTAAAAAACTTGTACCAACTGGTCATGCGCAACTTGTCATGAAAACTGCGGATGGTGAAGAGGGTGACGACGTCGCATCTGCAGCCGCTGATTCCGATAGATTCATCGGTGTTGGTACGTTGTTGATGACATCTAATGTCATCTATTATATTCTAATTGTATTTCATATCACGGCAATATTTTATTCAATAAACTTTGTTTAGGCATCAGAGTATCATTTACTGGACAAAGAGCTGAAATGAGGGAAATGAATCAATTATCAGGTGGGCAAAAATCTCTCGTGGCACTAGCATTAATTTTTGCAATTCAAAAGTGCGATCCCGCACCATTTTATCTATTTGATGAGATCGATCAAGCACTTGACGCACAACACCGAAAGGCCGTTGCTGACATGATCCATGAACTCAGCTCAGATGCACAATTTATCACAACAACATTCAGGTAAAGAGCAATATTTTTAAATATACGCATATTCAAACATTGCTATATGTTATTTAATAACAACTTATGTACATTTTCAGACCTGAATTGCTACAGCATGCCAATAAGTTTTATGGTGTCAAATTTCGAAATAAAGTCTCGCACGTGGAATGCGTGACTAGAGAAGAAGCAGCTGATTTTGTTGAAGATGATACCACTCATGGATGAAAAAAAAAAAGAAAAAAATTTATTTATTATCATTAAATTTCATTTATGTTTCTTATATCTGTCCCAATAATATGGGATAATAATCGATTCGTTACACATCTGTCGAATAATTATCTATGTTAGTTATAAAAATAAAAATCCTTTCATATGTATATATGTTTTTTTTTTTGTTTAATAACAAGAATGACGGAATTATTGATACAGATATTGCGAAAATCGTGAATAGAATTTTTTTTTGTTTAAGATAATAATTGTATGATGATACAGAGAACATAACATAATTGTTTCTACACAATTATATATTAAATGCGTCAAGGATAATAATAATAATTTACTTGTTGTTAACGCTTGAATTGTTAAAACATTGAGTAAAGATATTATAATCATTTGTCTTTCCGTTGATTTGATAAACTATCATGTACATTCGCTACAACATTTTCCAATAGTTCAGGCAGCACTACCCCATTCACATCAATAAAATTAGCGACTGATTTTACAACAGATGCTTCGTTAATTACACCTGTCGCTTCATTTCTTACCGATAATATTAAATTATATTTGTCATCGTATTTTTTCAAATATGAGCTAGCTTCCCAAACGAAATCAGGATCAAATCCCGCCGGATCTCTGAAAAAATTGTGGAAATACAAATTGGTGTATATGATAAATCTTGGGGGTATGGTATTTAGATGGTACAATTGGATTCATGATAAACCTTACCTTTGTACTGCCACAACGAAAATTCCTTTTTCCTTGTAAGTAGTATAAAGATTGAGAAGCGCCATTAAAATAAAATAGATCGTAACGCAGATGATTAAAACGTGTCTTGATGCAGGATAGGGATACAAAAAGTCCCACAAAAGTGCTATACTGGAAACTCCAACAGCAATACCACAAATGGCAAGGCGCGTATCCAATAGTGCATAATTTTCAGCATAATTATATTTTTTCGTTAGTATTTCTTTAACTGCATCATCCAGTGCATTTTTCACCGCTGCACCATCCCATTTGTTGATTTTCACCTGTTTTACATGTAGGTTATAACATACTGCAATTTTCAATCACTCAAAACAAAATTTATATCCATAATATTCTGAATGAGTTCATAATTTAAATTGTATTTTGATATTATTCATTACCATTCCATTGTCTTTTTGATCTTTTCTCGTAGCCATTTCAACCATAATACAGATATTAACAAATTTACGACTGCTTCGGAGTTTTCAGGTACACGTCAACAATATAATAATATATATAATCATCCCGGTCATAGTCTAGGCTTCGGCTTTTTTCGGCATGGTACACCTTCAACCAATTCCGCCACAACAAAATAGTCCTCTATATTTATGCCATTATATATACCATGTGACTACTAAAATTATGGCCGCATCTATCGTTGAATGCCAAATATTCTTCCCATGTAAATTTTTTGATTACCCATCAATTAATATATATCGGATTTATGTCTCATAAGTTTCAGGTAGTGAAATGTAACTCTTAAGTAGCCAATATATTCTTTCAATTTATCTTTAATACACGTTCTGTAAAGAAAAATCTGTTTGTCATTAATATTGAAATAATTCACGTTAATTTTTGAATAGTCGCGCGCGCGTATGGATACACAATATCTGTATAATGCTTGCGGTGTAATTCAGGAGGTAATTTCCCGAACATACGCGAAGTCTACGCTGGCTGAGACAACTATACATATATATATATATATATGTGAGCATATGTAAGTAATTCATCGTTAATGAAAATTATTTCACGTGTGTAGAATTGCAATCAAAAAATTTTCTACACAGTGTCTCACATTTTAAATATGCTTCATGATTATTATATGAGCTGTAATCAAGGTTCACTCTGACGTTTAAATTAAATACAATTCTTGTCTATTGCCAAATTGAGGGTTGTATGTAACCTAACAATTTTTGTGAATCAACAATATAAAAAAAAAATGGGTGTAATAGTATCCAGGTTAACAAAACCGATAAGGGTATTTAATATTGAAAAACGGGCACAGAAAATAATTAACAGACAGAAGCCTATACCTTCTCCTGTCTATCCCAGTACTGTAGAACAATTGAAAATCTCTGAAAAAGGTATACAATTGTGTGGTGTACAATAGCCAAATGAAATTATTCAATATTCAATATTATAATATATTGTAATATTTATATGAAATATTTTTACAGTAAATCCCGATTTTATGGAGAATCATTACAAAAAGGATAGTAAATTAAATGACCGATTAAAGCACATATTTGTGTCATCACATATGCAACAAGTAAATTCATTTATTGAATCATAGATGTTTGACAAAAAGAACGATTGTAATTGTAATTTCCTATTTAAGGTAGATACCGACAATGAACAATCGAACAAATCAATGCCCTATCGAAGAACAGCTACAGAAGACTTTGATTATGGTTATTGGGAGCCAACAAAAGTTTCAATCGGCCGTTGTTACTTGAGGACTGCACTGAACTTTATGACTCAACATACAACACAACCTGAAGTACATACTGCTGAAACTATTGCCACAGAGCACAAATTAAATTGCAAAGACGTTGGTAAGATTAGACTTTTATCATTTACACAAGATATAAATGTTTTAAAAAGATATTTTGCTATTTTTATCATGACCATTTTATTTCAGAAAATATCTTGCAATACTATAGAGTGTATCAAGTTGTGAAAAACGAATCAGACTTATGCCTTGAGACAGTTAATGACAAAGTGAATGAAAAAATTGAGAGTACATAATTAAATTGTTCCATAGTATTTTGGACAATATGATACAAATTGAAAGACAGTTATAGTTGCAAATTTATTCTTACTCATAAGATGCTATTGTATAGAAATGTATATATCATAAAATACATCTATTACACAGATATTTTAGATCAATAATTAATTTGAAAATATGTATACATTCAATGATATAATGGTTAAAAAATATAGTGATAATTTCATAGACGTATTTAATATAAAGAAATGTAGCGGAATTTATACATATACTTTTGAGTTTTATGTATGGAAAGAAAATCATAAATTACCATAAAATACATCAAGCCTGCTCATATATGGAGAATACGTATATATTTTATATAATATATGATTCACATTGTTCGCAACAACCATCAAGCTATTGAAATTTGATTTTCGCGCAAGTCTTGCGACAGAAGCGTCCTCTATAACGAATGATAAATTGTAAACTACAAAATAATTCTAACATATCTATATATAGGCACAAATAAGTCACGAAGCAAAATGATAGGAAACGAATATTCTGGCCAATCACAAGTGGTGTACGACCATTGCGCGTTAACGAGATTGGCCAGAAACACTGCGGCTTTTTCCTCGTGGCTTATTTCTACACTCGTTTGCATGCAGACCGAAGAAGACATTTTTCAGTTGCTTCTATTGAGTTTGGGTGTCTGACAATCAACTTAAATATCTTGAACGTGAAACGAATCTGCCGTACGTTAATGCATATATGTAACAAACGCACTGTAATCAAGTGTTGAACGCGGTTGTGACTTTCTGTTTACTATCTAAGGTGTGTGAATAATCACTTCTTGAAAATTACCATCAAATAAATATGTCGACCGTGGCTAGTACCCTTGCTGTTGGAGGCTCCCGACAATTCGGAGCACCAGTTCGCACACAAAATGGTAAATATCGTCATTTGGACTAACCTAAAAATAATAATTATTCTATCATCGATATAGATTATATCATATATCAATTGCGGCGTGCATTCAATTATAATTATACCGGAACATCAAGTTGTTTATTGTGCACGAAAATAGTTACATTCATTTTTTTTATCGTGATAAATTTCACAATAATTATTTTGCATTTCAGTAATGGCATCATGTGCGATCGCAAATATCGTGAAAAGTTCACTTGGTCCAGTTGGCTTGGACAAAATGCTCGTTGATGACATTGGCGTAAGTACTTCTACATTTATAATGATGTAAATGATGACAATAGATATTATTAAAAAAATTGATGCTTGATTGTTTTATTTCTTCAGGATATAACTGTGACAAATGACGGAGCGACCATCCTTCGACTTCTTGATGTTGAGCATCCAGCAGCTCGTGTACTCGTTGAACTCGCGCAGTTACAGGATGCAGAAGTAGGAGACGGAACAACGTCTGTGGTGATTATTGCAGCTGAATTGCTGAAAAATGCTGATGAATTGGTTAAGCAAAAAATTCATCCTACATCAGTTATCAGTGGATACAGATTAGCTTGCAAAGAGGCCTGTAAATATATTCAAGAGCGTTTAACAGTGAGTGTTGATGAATTGGGAAGAGATTGTCTTGTGAATATTGCCAAGACATCAATGTCCAGTAAAATTATTGGAGCTGATGCCAATTTCTTTGGAAACATGGTGGTAGACGCTGCCAATGCTGTTAAAATAAATGACGGCAAAGGTGGTCACATGTATCCAGTGAAGGCTGTTAATATTCTCAAGGCTCATGGAAAGAGTGTTCGTGAATCCATACTCGTACAGGGATATGCACTTAATTGCACCGTTGCGTCCCAAGCAATGCCGAAAAAAATTGTAAATGCTAAAATAGCATGTCTTGATTTTTCACTTCAAAAGGCAAAAATGAAGTTGGGTGTTGAGGTATTGATCACCGATCCCGATAAATTGGAAGGTGTACGCCAACGAGAAATCGATATTACGAAAGAACGTATTCAAAAAATTCTCGCAGCTGGAACAAATGTTCTTCTTCTTTCTGGTGGCATTGACGATTTGTGTCTAAAATATTTTGTTGAGGCAGGTGCTATGGCTGTGCGCCGGTGTAAAAAAGCCGATTTAAAGCGAATTGCCAAAGCAACTGGCGCTCATTTCCTTACATCGTTAACGAATATGGAGGGTGAGGAAACATTTGAAGCAAGTTTCCTTGGAGAAGCGGCTGAAGTAGTCCAGGATATGGTCTGTGATGACGAACTCATACTCATCAAAGGGTAAAATATATACTGCATTTTCAATCACGTAATTACACATTTATTTACATTATTGATTTATTTAATAGACCCAAGGCTAGAACAGCTGCGTCTATAGTTCTTCGTGGACCAAATGATTTTTATTGCGATGAAATGGAACGTTCAGTGCATGACGCTCTTTGTGTCGTTAAGCGTGTGCTCGAGAGTAAAAATGTTGTTGCTGGCGGTGGGTGCGTTGAGGCTGCTCTGTCTATCTACCTCGAAAACTTCGCCACTTCTTTAGTAAGTTCAAATGAATAATCTGTTACAATGGAAATGTTTTCAAGAAACAATAAATTCATATTTTTGATGAAATTCAGAGTTCCAGGGAACAGCTTGCCATTGCCGAATTTGCGCGTTCTCTGTTAGTGATCCCAAAAACACTTGCAGTGAACGCTGCCCAAGATTCAACCGATCTTGTCGCAAAATTACGTGCATATCACAATTCCAGCCAGACAACTGTTGACCATGCCAATCTTAAATGGTAAATTCTGCATAAATATATACAACAATTATGTTTTTCTTTGATTATGAATTTAATTAATCCACATTTATATATTTCTAGGATCGGACTTGATCTCATTGAAGGTACTGTGAAGGACAATAAAAAGGCCGGTGTACTAGAACCAGCTATATCCAAGATAAAATCGTTGAAATTCGCAACCGAAGCGGCGATTACGATTCTTCGAATCGATGATATGATTAAACTCGATCCCGAACAAAAACATGGAAAGTCGTATGGTGATGCGATGGCTTCCGGAGAATTAGATGGCTAATTTCAAGTTCTTTCATTCAATTCAATTGCTGCTGTTCCATTTTCTTATGGTCACAAACTTTTTATATTGACATTTAATTGTCAACATTTTGCCCATTCATAATAATTTTTCAAGTCATAACATGATTGATGTTCACATATTTTTGTTGTTAAAGAATGTATATTCGTTTATCACTTCATGCTGATTGTGCTGACGAATGCAAAATAAAGTTTTTTCACAATAAGTAAGAAAAAACAAATTTTTTTTAATTCCACGTATAACCCAAAAAATGTATAAATACCATGTGAATGATCTTCGGAGCTATAATAATTCTAAATTGTTTTCCTCGTTGTGACAAATATTCAGAGATACAGTAGCGGCTGAAATCAAGTACAAACCCACAATGAAATTTGCTACCCACATACGATACAGTTGAAAGCGAACAATAAAATTATGATAGGTTATGTTAGTCTTTAACAGCTATTGTATATTCAATCAAATTATAGATATATCTTAATTTTTTGTGGATTTCTCTGAAAATCAAGACTCTTGGTAATGTAAAAATCCTGCATAAACATATTCTTTTAGGTAAAATTAAATGATATCAACAGTCACACACATGAAATTAAATGTGCATCAACTTACATCATGGGCGTGTACTTGACATAATTTTTTACAGCAAGCCGTTTTTTTTTTATTCATATTTTATAATATATTACATTTGCGAAATATGCAAACTATTCTACATTAGCTGTTATTTAACGTACATGTTTGTATATATATATATATATCAATTTCAACGAAAACATTCGTCCGTTACTGAAAAAATAATGGATAACACTAAAATACAGTTATTCTCTTATAACTTAATAGATAACCAGCACACAATATGTATCACCTCTGATGTAATGTCTAAAATGTTTAATTTGTCATTAATTTGATTATTGACTCAAATGTATTCTATATTTGACCACCTTCTTAATGCAATTTTGCTGCTTTTCAGGGCATAATTATAAATATGTATTTGAGATGGCGTAAAAAAAAAAGCGTGATATTTTTTCATATTCGACGATTAAATATAGAAACACGGTCAATACAACAGGATGATTGTAACTCGAAATATTACAAGATTGCATTGATCCAAAAATTCCAACTGTCATTTGATACTCAGAATCTTCTCAACAATAACTTTTACTGTAGAAATGATATATATTAATTAACTCGCGAAGAAACCAATATTTTTAACTATCTTCTATCATAGGAAACTCTCATTCATACACAAACATACACGTTCACGGAAGTAAGGGCACTCACTCACGGCACATGAAGATATCTGCACACTTGATTTTCCCGAATTCCCAATCCCTTCATTTTTAGAAATATACTCTCGTTACATACTATATATTGTGTTGTGTATTTAAGAAATAAAAAGACGATATAAATGAAATAAATATTTGCACAATGTGCTTCATATGTGAGTGTCTTAATAATGTATGATCAATGTATGTTTAGTTCTTGCAATTGTAATTTGCATAATATGTTCAATGTTAGTCATACCCGATAGAGCAGCCATTGAGACCAATTGTATATGTATATAATTTAGATTGAAAATTCGCAAAATCATTTCATGACAAAAAAAAATATGTGACAAGTATAATTTCTTCTAATTTTATAACGCCGGATTGTCCCATTTCGGTCCTTTGGTAATGAGAATTTCTGCATATGAATAGTCCTGATTCAACTCCAATACTTGGAACTTTTTCAACACTAATAAAGTATAAAACTTTTGCGCAGCCTGAAAGTACAAAACCAAATAAGTCATGCCGAAATTGAAAAATGTATGAATTGGAGAAGCATTATGTATCAAATAGAATTGTTAAACATACCTGCTTACGAGAATTCTTATATGCCATTTCTGAAAGCATTAATCTATCTTTTCCATCCAATTTAGTCTTTATAACCTGATACATATGCGCAGCTCTCTTATTAAGAACGCGTTCCTCAAATTGTTCATACGTCTCATCGAGCTGTTGCTCCTCTTGCTGTAAATATAAAAAAATCCATCAATATCAATCACCTCAATAATAAAATTGTTGTGATATAATGATAATACAAGAACAATAAAAATAGTGGTACAATGCTTACTGGGCCAACAGAAGGAGGAAATTCATAGTCTTCATGATTCCATGGAGACGCGGGACCTCTCTCAGATATACCTCCTGGTGTATGCGCTGGTGGATGACTTTCATCATACGGCAATTCAGCCGGTTCTAATGATGGTGTTTCAATCTGTGACGTTAACATATCTGTGCCTTCAGCCTCGACGAATGCACTGTTTATATCCGAAACTGTAGGTTCTGGTGGTAACGATATTTCTGGATGTAATGGTGATTCGGACGGTTGTACTGCGATGGGTGGGACAATGGGTGGCACTGTTGGTGGCGCAGTTATTGTAAATTCTTCCAATAAAATTTGTTTAGGAGTTACTGCTTTAATAGGTTCCTCATCAGCAGGCGTTTTACGTTTACGACTTAGCCGTTTACCAATTGAACTTTGATCAAATGCTGCCGGTTCCGGTTCTACGTCACGCATTTGTTCCAATGAAATACCATCGTCTTCATAGCCAGGACGTCCAAAATCTTCATGATCATACGACTTACTAGTCAAATGCCGTTGATAATTTTTGAATAGTACACGTGCAGGTATGGGTCGCCCAGGTAGTGCAAACAACTTTTCAACACCGCCAGTCTCTTTCCAATGCATTAATCTCTTTGTGGGCGGTGCCAAATCCAAAGTCGTTACAATATCACTTGTATCTGATAATTGTGCTTTCATTTCTTCACCGGATATATTCTTCACTTCATCTACAATAAGCTTGCGTTTACGTTTGGCTTTAGTAAAGCCTTTTAATGCCGAAGCATCTACTGGTGCTAAAGCAAAACTCTCCTCCTCGTCATGCAATAATGTCGTTTGATCTCGATTTCGTGGAGCCTCTTCGATAATATCCATAGCAAGTTCTTCAGGAATTGTTGGTGGCGCTGGTGTAAATCTTCGACTGGCTACACTCGCCCGACCTCCGAGTTCATCAGCGCCAGCCGCTGGAGAACTTGGTCTTGATCCGTCACTACTCATTCCACCCATTGGTGAAGGTGGTCCACCCCCAAAATGATCACCCATGTCCTCATCAGATTCATCGTGTACCATTGGAGTGCCTGATGCAACGTTTGTTACATCCTGCTGTTCAGTTAAGGAGCTCACTTCTGGCACAGGTACTTCACCCATAGGGGCCTCATCAAATAGACCACCCTCAAACAGCCCACCTGATATAATATCCTGTCCAAGATGACCACCAAATCCATCATCACGAATTGGCGTGTCAATATCCATTGGTTGTACCGTCGACGATGTCCCTGCTACAGGCTCCTTCTCTTTTGGTTCTAATACCGTTTCCATCCCCGGACCATCACTGAACAACATGTGACTTTGATCCAATGGTGGCTCCATTGTCGACACATGTCGTAATAATTCCGGTGGTTCAGCATCAAAACTCATATCACCAAAGCCTTGATCGTGAGTTACCAATGACAAATTACCATAATCTTCTCTCATCGTTATCTCTTCTGCTCTTGACTGATTCAGACTAAATTGCGCTTCTATATCCACATCTTTTAGTTCAGGCATAGCTGTATCAAAGTCATGAAATACTTCTGGTAATGTGATCGCTGTGACAGCAGCCTCTCTGTGTTCCTCTGGCAAATCAACCATACCAGGCCGAAATGCCATTTTTATTTTAACAAACGCTTCATTACAATCGGCTAATAGATATTTTGCTTTTCTGGAATAGATGCGAACAACCCCCAACAGCAGATGTCCTGATGTTCTAAGTGCCATTTTCACCTATTTACATACAATAAATATATATTAATAAACATAACAATATAAATGAATTGGGTTTTATATATGATGCTGAATATCAAATTGATGAATAATCACCTTCGGTTGAAGTATACCATCTACAGATTTTTCAATATTTGTTTCAAATACATGGGCTTTTGTTAATTTTTTGTCCCAATGGGCGGCCAACCATATTCGGGCCAAAGGGCCTTTTTTGGCCAACACAAAATGTGCATAAAACATATTTTATTGTCTTGCCAGTGTCTGCTGAAAAATAGGTTAAATGAAATTAACCAAATTGTGACAATGCAAACAGTACTTGTGCCAGGTTAGTACATGTTTCAATACTTTCATCCAGCCATTGTTATAGAACAATTAAATGGTTTTATATTGATACGATGCCAAATTGTATTTATCATACTCGAATATATCTATTTCATTTTACAATGTATATTAAATGAAATAATTTCTAATTGCCGATAAAAGTGAATGTATCAATTGAATTTTGAATGCCAATATGGTGTTGCTTGATCTACATGATTGTCAACAAAAATTTCTAAGATGGCGTCTCTGACTGATGTTTTGGCGGTTATATATTATAAAGTGAAAATTACATTATAAGATGGCTATTGAACAATTTACCTTATTGAAAATAAATTACACAATCAAGTTACATATGACAATGTCATTTTAACTAATACTATCCAGCCGCCAACGGCGATTTACTCGTGAAATTAGTTGAACGCGCAAAACGTATATATGTGCAAAACGCGTCTCTCAACACTGAACACCGCCTGAACGCATTGGCATACAGTCAGTGTTACCAACTGCCAGCATCAACACATTCAAATGTGTATAGTACTGCGTATATTGCTGCATTGCGCATAGTTGCATGCGTATATATATATGTACAGTATCGTCTACTGTCGTTGTGTATGTTTCATATTGAAGAATTTTGTAAATTTTTCTTCTTCTCTCCTTTAGGATGAAAGCCCTGAATTCAATATACCACTCGTCGTGAGAATGCTTAAATATCCATACAAACAATGTGTATAGAGTGTACTTGAAATTCATATTTATTTTTTATATGTTCATTCAAATACTTTGTATTTCTAATTAACATTTAAAATTTACTGGTACTCACATCATAATAGGGTTATGATATTCATGCGTATGTCAACCAATTCACAGCCTACCGCTCACTCAATTATTGTTCACATC
Source organism: Galerucella tenella (assembly GCA_910591685.1). Lineage (NCBI taxonomy): Eukaryota > Metazoa > Arthropoda > Insecta > Coleoptera > Chrysomelidae > Galerucella > Galerucella tenella. The sequence goes on along the minus strand of CAJUYH010003463.1, from coordinate 6,729 downwards.
TACTTGTTAATTATACTGTGTATATACATATACCATTGGGTTTTATTTTATTCAGCTTTTTTTCCCCTTTCTCAAAGTATAAATTGCGTTCATAATTCATGTATGGTACATTAAAATTAGAAAAAGTCTTCCCCTTTCAAATTATAATGATAGGCTGTTATCGCATAGTTATTCACTGATTTTACCAGACATAGCTACTTTTTATTTATCATGACATAGTCGCATTGAATTTTTGAATATATAATATGATACTCGAGCATTAGTACATTTGTTATTAAAAATTACAAAAATAAAAAAACAAAGAAAATATATCAATACGTTGGCGATTCGATTTATAAGCAAAGTAAATTTTCAAATAATCGCGCACGCGTGGAAATATATATATATATTGACCGAGTACTTTCTGTTGGCACCAGTGAGTATGTGAGAAGAGAAAAAAACCGAATATACATAACCGGAGTGCATTCATTTATAAGAATATAATTAATTATGTTGACACAACGTTTAATGTCAATAAGGAAATTGCCACGAAATATATGTGCAATTACTCACCTGAAGGATTATTTTTATTCAACAAAAACTCAAATTGATGAAAATGTGGTGGAGCTGCCGGAATTGAGGTTATCACAATACAAAAAGAAAATGAAACAACGAGCACCGTTTGTGAAGAATTTCTTTCGAGCCAAATTTGATGTGGAATTCGCGGCATACCCTGAACCTCAGACGTATGACAGAAATAAAGAATTTTTTGAATGGCTAAAACCTGTTGAGGATTATGTTAAATCGAGTATTGATATCGGGGAGATTGACAGAACAGGCAAAATTCCATCGGAAATAATTGATCAATTGAGGAGCCTTGGAGTGTTTCGAGCAGCTGTACCCGATGAATACAATGGTTTGGGATTGAATTACAGCGAGTATGGGAAAGTTGTCGAGACACTCTCATATATACCTATTCTTGGAGTTTTTTTTGCAAAAGCATCAATGCCCATTAGTTTAATATCTAATTATGCATCAGACGAGCAAAAAAAAATGTATTTACCACGAATTGCTAGTGGACAATGTTTTCCCACTATGTGTATATCTGAAGATGAAAATGGATCAGATGGATCAGCTGTTTTATCTGTGGCAAGACGATCTAATTGTGACAAATTTTGGGTATTAAATGGTAGAAAAACATACGTTATAAATCACCCGAACTCGAATCTATTCATTGTACTTGCCGAATGCTCTGAGGTTGGCCAATCGTATTCACCTGAGGACACAATTTCTGCCTTTCTTGTTGACTCTAATGCCAATGGAATAACAATTGGACCACCTGCCAAAACATTGGGCTTCCGTGGATTATCATTATGTGAAATTAATTTTAAAAACACTATGATTCCGGCTGATAATATAATTGGAGAAATAGGCTCAGCTGCAGGATTATTTGAATTTATATTCAGCGATGGGAAACAAAATATTGGTGCTCAAGCAATAGGTATAACAAAACGATACTTAGAAATGCTTGTTCGTCAAATGAAAACAGATAAGGATTTTAATGCTGTTCATTTTAAAAATGACATTGTACAACAAGTTGTTGGGAAAATATGCTGTTCCATATATGGAATGGAGAGCGTTTTATATTTAACAACTGGAATGCTGGACACAGTTACAAATCAAGATTGCAGTATTGAAAAATGTATTGTAGAGTCATACTGCGTGGATGCTTGCATTCAAAGTATATTAATGGGTACTCACATCCTAGGTATATCATCACAACTGGAGGAAAATGGAATTGAACAAATAATAAGAGACGCTCTAAGTCTTATTTCGGTTGATGGCACAAAGGCAAATATGCAAGCTATTATTGCATTACTAGGAATAGAACATATGAAACCTTATATTAAGAAAGACATTTTTGAAATTCGCAATCCATGGACAAATCCAAGACTAGCACTTCGAAATATTTTTTCGACACAAAAATTTAGCACATTGTATATTGCTGATAATTTGCATCCAACATTAAAGGTAACTGCTGACATGATTGAAGCTGGTATAAATAATCTTAGAAATGCTGTTGAACAGTTATTGATAAGGCATGGAAGCCTGATTTCTGAACGACAAATTGATTTAAAACGAATATCCGAGGCTGTATCATATCTGTATGTTATGGCAGCAGTAGTTGCCCGTTCATCAAGATCATATTGTTTAGGCATGAGGGACGGTGAAAAAGAAATTAAAGTGGCACAGATATTCAGCTATATGACTTATCAAAAGGTTGATGAATTAATCAGTGAGATAAATGATGGAAATTATGTCAATGGCGATGCTTTGCTGAAGGAGATATCTGATAGAGCGTTTGAAAACAATGAATATTTCTTGGAACATCCTCTGACGAGAAATTGTTGAAGGAATTTATTTATCCTATTGTTCTATACCTTTATATTGAATAATTGAAAATCTATGTGAGCCCTCCCCCCATTCATTCTTTTTCGTACAATATGGCAATAGATCATTGTATAAACTACACAATATATGATGTAAATAAATATAAGCTGTAAAAATTGTGTTGTCATTTAATTTCAATTATTATTATTAATATTTTTATTTCCTTTCATAAAATCGACCTCAAACATTATTGGCGTCGATTTATCCGAAGACAATTGAAGTATTTCGTTTTCTCTACCGAATATTTTTATTTATTTTTTGTATATGGAAGATCTAATTGACATATTAATCGTAAAGTCTATTACGTCTAAAGCATCGATTTAGCTATTGCCTTAATCAATACGGAACAACATTATTCCAGTACACTATTTACAGTTAAAGGTTCAATTGCGAATATCCAGCACAAGAAGTAGACATATCGATCACAAATTATAACATATAATCGATTTCATTGACTAGACTCATTCTTATATCCAATATTTGACATGAACTTTCACAACCGTTTATTCAAAATCGATGTTTTAATTGCAATCATTTAAACCGTTTCACTGAATATCGTCCCTCAAAAAAAAAATAAAAAATAAGTTTGCTGGCAATCTGATGGCTATTCATTTAAAATAGAATAACATTTACATACCACAGTAGAGCTATTGTACGAAAACGTACACATATATGGTATATATGTATATATTTTAATAGAGCACATAGTTGAGCGGACGGATGTCTGCGGCTATTATTAAAAAATAATAAGGATAATTTGATGTGAATTTGGAATGTTAAGCAGTAGTTTTTGTTGCTGTTGTTGTAATCTATCACAATCGTTCAGCTTGAACAATTACAAATTCTTCCTGATAAAGATCAACTGCAGACCAGCAGCTTCTCGCACAAGTAAATATTAATACAGTTCCAAATTCAATTTGGAAATCGTGTTCGTTGGCTGGTACGAGCTTTAATTTGGGTATAATGGTCGGAAGAACTTGGACTTCGAATACCCGTTCTGATCCACACTTTTTGCATAGTTCCACACCCATACCATGAGGATATAGAAAAATTGCTGCAGAATTATCACGGCAGTATCTGCAATAAACACGTATTTTTATCAGAAGAATGAAATACTTGTATAAGAAATAACTTACCGTAACAATTGTCCTGGATTTTGGTGAATGCGACTCAGGAAATCGTGAAACATTTCGTCACCATGTTTGGGTAAACTTTTTTCATATTTTTCCACATTTACCTCGTTGGATTTTATATCAGTGGGCAGAGATGTGGATTCTATTTGTAAATCAGGATTGGAACGTTGATATTCAATGAATAAATCGCGAACATGTTGAGAAATGTCTTTAGACAAATCTTCCTCATCCACATTGATAAATAATTCCGCAAATGTAATATTAACATTAGTCCTTATATCAGAGTTTTCAAATGGATGAGGTGTTACATCTTGCAGTAAATCAATCAAATTACATTGTGGCTGTGTTGGCGTATCGATGCAAACAACTTCGCTCTCCTCTCCTTCTATTTCTGCAGATGCTTGTGGAGAATCCAATCGGCCTACTGCCCCACCACCTATTGGTGATTCTATGTTGGCAGGGCTGTTTGCATTTGGATCGTCAACTCTGAGATTAGACAAATCTTCATTCAATTCATCATCCAAATCCGTGGATTTCATGAATAAATTTAATTTTTTACACGGATCATTTCTCAACATATTGTTGCCATTTGGCTCAGTAATGTTGTCATTACCATCATCGCCCCAATCATCAGCTGTGGCGAGCCAACTTGTCGTGGGTGGTGCAATCGCAGCTGATGTTCCAGTTTCAGTCACATTCTTCTCTTCGTGCGATTGAATCCTTATACACGTCCAACTTTCATTGTGATTCCAGCAATTTGGATTAATACAAGCAAATATGTAGAGTGTTCTATGGTATTTTGAATTTTCTAGTGGAGCATATAATTGTAATACCAATAGTTGATGTAATCCGCACAGTTTGCACGATGGTGATGGTAATGTCGTGTCATTGCTATGGAGATTCTACATTACGATATAAAAACATAGAGTTTTATAATAAAAATAAAATTCTCGTATTAGTTCATCAATTTTATATTGATTGAAATACTTACTGGTTTTCCGCCAATTTTATTAGTTGCAAAAGTTACAATGGATCGATGTTTCTCAGTAATATATTCATCCTCATAACCTAAGTAAACTTTTAAACGATTTTTGCAAGCCATTTACAATGTATTTATATTCGTATTGCTCACAGGTACAATTGATTCGTCAATGTTATTGTTAAGACAGTCTGCTTTCAACAATTTTTATCATATATACGTTAAAATTCAATGTACTATATGCGTCAGAAAGTATCAACGCGTGCGCTTTTTACGAGTGTATACATATACACATTTGTATATATATAAACTTATATACTTATCTATCGATTTTCTATACAAATTGCTTGAAGAAGAAATGAAGGAACAAAATGAGAAATGTATTCACCACACTTAATATTTAATTGTTCATTTTCAATAACTTCTCAAAATAACATCTATAAATACATTACAACATTATTTTTGTTCATGTTTTGATGGAGAGGTTATATATATTGTTATACAGTATTAATATGTTAAGTGGCATATACATATAGCTTCATATGTACAAATAATAACATAATTTCAAATATTACTGTACAAATAGTTTTTATACATATAAATAAAGCAATCGATATTATTAAGAAAAACCCTATATTTTGAATGAATTAATATTTATTGAAAATATCAATATTTATATGTTATAGCGAATTTGACTGTACAAAATACGATTTGTATCTTGTAACACCACAGATTTTCATGTTTATCATTATTTTTTATAACAACAAATATCTGATGATATTTCTCTAATGTTTCATTATACTTTTGTATATATGCATATAAATATATTTATATGATTAAATGAAATACAGATACATAATGAACAGTTGTTATATATTTTTTATTTTATAAAAATTCGAATTTACTTCATCTATACATTTAGAAGAAAATAAAATCGGTATATAAGTGTACTTATATCAGTCATAATTTACTATATTACTAGATTAATCATGTGAAACCAGAAGTGCAGTATCACAATGAAATAATAATGAAATGATAATCTTACAACATTCAGTATGAAAAATAAAGTTTTTTGACGTAAATTGAAAATAAAAAAAAAGGTAACATTCTTATTCTCAATAACATTGTTGCCAAAAAAATATTTCAACTACAATATTTTCACACATTGTATCAATGAATATTGCACCACTATCCATACAATTTATTTACAATAACGATTCATTCATTCGCAAATATAAAAATAGATTACTGAATAAATTGTATGTTGTAAAATCAATTCTCTTTGCTGTTTATATGTAAAAAAAAATTTGCTATTTTACAATCGATTTTACAATGCTCGTAAACAATAAGTATTAATATTACAATAAATAAAAAATAAGGAATAAACACACCAATGGGTGGGTGCACAATGATAATTTACATTACTAATATGAGTGCAGTAATATGCACATGGTATTTCCACTGTTACTTAGTATTACGTAACTGTATAAACAAGCTAACGTATGGCCCAATGATTTTGCGGCTCAATAGTTAATATACATTCTCGTAGTTATTCACAACCGAATGAGGAGACGAATGAGAAGCTTTTTAATAATTATTATCGCTAATTCAATCATTATTAATTTAATTACACTCACTTATGCGACTCGATTATCATGGAGAAAAGTGTTAACATATTGCAGCGTTCCATTATAGATTATATGTACATGAAGTCATTAAAATACACTTCGTCATTGATGTATGCACTTTTTTTTTATAATACAATTTAATTATGAACATTGTTTCACAATTAAATATAAGTGACAAAGGCATGTGTATGTTAAAATAATTATTATTATTTCCATATTATTATACATACATGAACAATTTCTCATGCCCATTGTATTAATATTATCTGGTTGGAATGATCGGCATTGGATCAAGAAAATCTTGTTCCGTTACGACCTCCAATTGTGTTATATTTAACGGTGCATCTGAGTCGCAGGATCTACTTCCTAGTCCCGAAAAGAAATGATGCAAATCTTGAAGTGACTGAATTCTATTTGACGTCAACATTAATTCCCCTGGTATGACATCGATAAATGCCCTCGCTGCACTAAACTGCAATTAATTCAAGACAATTTTACAAATATAAACTCATTAATTCTACAATAATTGTATGAAAAAAAAAAAAAAAAAAAAAAAAAA
>CAJUYH010003462.1:0-32426 GCA_910591685.1 Galerucella tenella | reverse complement strand
ACCATGAGCAGCTGCTTTAGCCGTTGCAATTTCAACAACTTTTTTTACGGAAACATTCTTTTTTTCCTCCAACAATCGATCTTGAACCGCACCTGGATTGTACCCAATTAAAAAATGATCACGAGGCACTAAATCTAACTCTGTATTTTCAAAATCGCACAACACTGCTAAGCTTCTTAACCGAGCCGACTAGGCAATTTACGCGAGTTGTAAAACTTTAATCGAGCCGGAAACACACCTAAACTTGGTTGAAAATGTTATGTTAAGGAGTTTATCAATTCCGAATATCTCTTTTTTTCTGGTTGCACTGATAAGCACAAATTTTGCACAAGTTTGTAGGCTTCTTCACTAAGTGCATTTCGCAAGATAGCGGCTTTGCGCTTATCTTCTTCAATGGCATTTGCCAGAAAATAATTTTCTAACCGTCTACTAAATATAGACCAATCTGACAATGATGGGTCAAATTCCCTCAAATGTCCAATAATTTCACGAGTTTCGGCCATTTTGGGTGAACTCAAAAAAAAACTGCACGTGGAATTTCACACTAACTGCGATTTAATTGCAGAACTCAAAAACAAAATCCTCGTCGCCACTGCGATATCTTATGCTACAAATGTCAAAATGCACATTCATAGATAATGCACATTCACTGTCCCTATAATTTGATAGGATGTAGAATAAAAATATCGACCAACTTGACCTTAAGACTTTTAATGAATTGTACATTACTTCCCATACAACTATTTTCGTTTTCAACCTAAACATACAAAAACCAGAACCATCAATAAATCAGTGGCGTACCACAATGGGTATACTACAGTAGGCTAACAGAAAATTATAATATTAATCGAAATGTATTCATTACAAGTACCTATGGTTTAAATAACATGCATTTGGAAATTATTTAAAGCATTTCAATTAACAATTATACCAGTGCCAAAGCCTTCGAAAATGGTAAAAAGTGAAAGAAAATAATGGTAGGATGAAACACATCAGAAAAGGAGGGAAATATGATATTAATGGGAGGAAAAATAAGTTACGGGCGATCCGAGTTCGAGAAGCGGGAGGGCTGAGTTTTTAAGGGTGAAAAATGGTTTATCTCGATTTCCGGCAAAACTACTAGTCCTATGGGCAAAAATTGAAAGGCAAAGTTATAGGTAGTAGAAAGATCTACAACTTTTGTATCAACAATTTTTCCACATAACCTTAAAATGTATGTAAAAAATCCAAATTAATAAGCTTTTGGTTTTTTATTTTTCTTTTCCACAAAAAAAAATTTATACGAAATTTGGTGAAAGCTTACCTTACTATGTCCCAAATACACTGTAATTTATTTGTGTTACGCGAGCTGCTGCATTAATGTGCTCAATTAGTGCCCCCAGTGAAATTCCCATATGATACGACTATGGCTCCTCCGCCGTATTTTCAAGAATGATCTGGAAAACGTAACATCTAGAAAAACCCGGCGCATCCACCCAAACTTCGAGTTCGAGAAGTCTTTAGAACAAGTGCGAGTATAAATAGGCGACGAGCATCGCAGCGGAGTTAGTTAGTCAGTTAGTGTTGATACTGAAAGAAAGCAATCGCGCCTCGATAAAGTGTTTATTAAGTGACTCTCATATAAATTATAGTTAGTGTGTGTTTAGTGTATCATATAAATTATTAAATAAGGACTGTATTTGAATATAAATCTGTAAATATGAATTAATTGTAAATATAAATTAGAATAAACGTTACATTGGTGTCAGAAGTGGGATTAAAAAATAAATATACAGGAAGATGGCGAAGAAACTTGGTGAATTAAAAGTTTCAGAGCTTCGAAGAGAGTTGGAGGATTACGAATTGGACACAAGTGGGGCCAAGTCAGCGTTAGTGGAACGACTGAAGAATGCTATGATTAACAATGGATTGGACCCGGAAACGTTTGAATTCACCGACGAAGCGTCCGCCTCTATAACCTCTTCCATAAAAAAAATTTCTACGGATATAGAAAATAAAATGTCTTCGATGGAAAATAAAATGTCTTCGATGGAAAATAAAATTTCGACGGATATAAAAAACGAAAGTTCATCCATGGAAAGTAAACTTTCGGCGGACATAGAAAATAAAATGACGGACATGAAAAATGAAATGACATCTATGAAGACTGATATTTCTGCCGTGGAAGAAAAGATTAAAAGAATGGAGCAAGAAATGGAACAAAAAATCAAAGAAATCGAAAGGAAGACTAGTTATCACCCGGATATCACAACTAGGCAAGCCACGAACAACGACGAACTGGCAGAGAAAGTAGAGTTGAAACCGAAAAGGGAAAACGATATTAACAGCCGAGTGAAACTGCCAACATTCGATGGTAAAACGTCATGGCCGAACTATCTTAAGCAATTCGAGGCGGCATCAAAGGCAAACAACTGGAGTGAGAAAGAAAAAGCGTTGAATTTAACTCTTGCCCTTAGAGGAGACGCCATGGATATCCTCCAGACCATTCCAGTGGAAGAGACCGAAGATTTTGAGCAACTTAAAAAGCGACTGAACATGAGATATGGCCTGGAACACCTGGAGCATCTGTACCAGTCGCAGCTGAAAAACCGCAAACAAAAACGCGACGAAACTCTGCAGGAATTCGAAGCAGACATTGCGAGGTTGGTGCGGTTTGCCTATCCATCGGCACCGGAGAATGTCATGGAATGTTTAGGGGTACAGACATTCATCGACGGAGTTCGTGACCCTGAAATGCAGAGAACTCTACGCTTGGTTCGGCATAAGACACTGGTTGACGTACTCTCTGCAGCCTTGGAGTACGAAGCAGCTACACAGGCTTCCGGAGTATTCGGCAAGGTGAGGGCTGTAGCAGACGAAGAAGTGGAGAACAAGCTTGACCAGATCGTCAACATGATGAAAAGCATCTCAAATGGAAAATCGAAAGCTGTGAGATGCTGGAATTGTGGAGAAATGGGACATGTACGCAGTTCGTGCAAGCGACCGAGAACTGCTACAAACAAAGACGCCCAGCAGGAAAACTAGGAAGGGTCGATCTTCAGAGGGCAGCTCCGACCCAAAGACCTTCCAAAGACCCTCTCATTGTAATAGCCTCTCTGAAATGTCGCGATGATAGTGTATACGTGGATGGTGAAGTTAATGGTAGGAAGTATACAGTATTGGTGGACACTGGAGCAACGAGGACTATTATTCGCCCCGAGACTGTCAACACCCGGAAAAGACTTTTACCGACGAGACTGCGACTCAGGACTGCCACAGGTGAAAGCGCCAATGTCCATGGAGAACTACCGGTGCAATTGGGAATTGGCGCAGAGAAGTTCACCCACACTGTCGTTGTCGCTGATATCGAAGAGGACATAATACTCGGAATGGACATTATGAACCTACATGGCTTCCAGCTAGATTTCAAGAACCGAGTGATTAGAGTAGGTTCTGAGGAAGTATTCCTTCGCCCACACGAGGATAAGACTGTTCAGGTAGCCGTACAGGAGGATACAGTTGTACCCGCAAGGAGTGAATTTTTCACTGTGGCAAGGCTACAAGGAACCGTCGAAGAAGGAACACCGGTCATGATGGAACCATGGAATCATGATGAAGAGGTTGGTCGAGGAATCCTGATAGGAAAAGGGTTAGTCATGGCTGCCGAAGAAATACCTGTACGCATTATAAATGTAAATGACCATCCCATAACTATAAAGAAGGAGACCAAAATTGGAACTTGCGTACCAGTGGCGTCAATAATTCATCAAACAAAAACTTCCAATGATGCCAACAATAAATTTGAACAAATGATAGCAGTGGCTGGACAATCCCTTAGCCTGCAAGAGAAGAAAAAAATCAGAGAACTCTTGCTACAATACCGATCTCTTTTTGTACCAAAAGGAGGAAAGACAGGAAGAACATCTGCTGTCAAACACAAAATTGACACCGGCGACGCTGAACCGATAAGACAATCGGCTCGACGGCTACCACAGGCCAAAAGAGAGGAAGCGGAGAGAATTGTTCGCGAGATGGAAGAGGACAAGGTAATAGAACCTTCTACCAGCCCTTGGGTCTCTCCGGTAGTTCTGGTGAAGAAGAAGGATGGAACCACAAGGTTTTGCGTGGACTACCGGCAATTGAACAATGTTACAAAGAAAGATAGCTATCCTCTACCGAGAATCGACGATACTCTGGATACGCTGGCCGGTAGCAAATTGTTTTCTACCTTGGACCTGAAGTCTGGATATTGGCAGGTAGAAATGGATCCAGCCGATAAAGAAAAGACAGCGTTTACCACCGGATCTGGACTATGGCATTTCACCGTTATGCCATTTGGGCTGTGCAATGCGCCCGCAACGTTTGAAAGACTGATGGAAAACGTATTGCGAGGGTTGTCCTGGAAGACATGCTTAGTGTACCTTGATGACATCATAGTCTTGGGAAGGACATTCGAAGAACATCGAAAGAATTTGGAAGGTGTCTTCAAAAGGTTGCAAGCTGCCCAACTCATGCTCAACCCCAAGAAATGTCAAATATTCCAAAACAAAGTCAATTATCTAGGCCATGTAGTCAGCAAGGATGGTGTAGCTGTAGACGAAGAAAAAGCTGCTACCGTACGAAAGTGGCCAAGACCCACCGACAAGCACCAAGTTAGAAGCTTCCTTGGACTCTGTACATACTACAGGCGATTTATAAAGAAGTTTGCAGATATCGCTAAGCCCTTGACACGACTTACAGAGGAAGCAAGGGAGTTTCGCTGGGACGAAGACTGTCAAACTTCGTTCGAAACCTTGAAAAAGCACTTGACTACTGCACCTATACTCGGCTATCCACTACCAGAGGAGAATTTATACTAGATACTGATGCTAGCAATGTTGGAATTGGAGGAGTGCTATCACAGGTTCAAGGAGGACAAGAGAAAGTTCTGGGATATTTTAGTAAAGTTCTTTCCAAACCAGAACAAAATTACTGCGTCACAAGAAGAGAGCTCCTAGCAGTAGTGAAGTCCGTGGAGCACTTCTATCAGTATCTGTATGGGAGGAAATTTGTGATTAGAACCGATCATGCCGCACTTAAGTGGCTTATGCAATTTAAGAACCCTGAAGGTCAAATCGCCAGATGGATCGAGCGGCTCCAAGAATATAATTTCACTATTGAGCATAGAGCCGGAATAAGCCACAGAAATGCAGACTCACTCTCTAGAAGACCATGCCCAGCAGAGTGCTCTCACTGCACCAAAACAGAAGCTAAGGAAGCTGCCATTCGAAGAACCACAGTGACCAGCGACGAATGGACACCGGAAAAGTTGGAAGAGGAACAAGAGAACGATCCCGACTTGAAGAAAATCCGACATTGGAAAAAGGAAAACTGTCGACCTACTTGGCAGGAGATTGCAAGGTACTCGCAAACGATGAAATCGTATTGGGCCCAGTGGGACTCGCTGGTTCTGGAAAACGGTTTGCTACAGCGAGTAATCGAGAACGATGAAGGTTCCGAAAGTAGAAAACAGTTGGTGATTCCAAGAACAAGGGTAGCAGCAGTACTGCGGAAATTACACGACAGTCCGTCAGGAGGACATCTAGGTGTGAAGAAGACCCTCCAGAAAGTGCGAGAACGGTTTTATTGGATGCACAGTTCCGAAGATGTGAAGGACTGGTGTAAGAAGTGCACTACCTGTGCTACGACCAATGGACCACTAGGAAGAAGAAAGGCTCCTATGAAGCAGTACAATGTCGGAAGCCCTTTTGAACGCATTGCCCTGGACATTGCCGGACCGTTTCCACCGACAGCAAATGGCAGCAGGTACATTTTGGTGGTGATGGATTATTTCACAAAATGGGTAGAAGCGTATGCCATTCCAAACCAAGAAGCCGCAACTGTTGCCGACGTGCTTTTGAATGAGTTCATTTGCCGATATGGAGTGCCCCTGGAAATACACAGCGACCAGGGCAGAAACTTCGAAAGCCAGCTGTTCCAGGAAGTTTGTGAAAAGCTCGGCATGAAGAAAACGAGAACTACGGCTTTGCATCCACAGTCGGACGGAATGGTAGAGCGAATGAACAGAACTCTTGGCAAATACCTGTCTAAAGTAGTATCTAACCATCAGCGAGATTGGGACCGATATCTCTCGCTATTTGCGATGGCCTACAGATCCGCCATCAATGAGTCTACCGGCCAAACACCAGCAAAAGTTCTGTTCGGACGCGAAATGAGATTACCCTGCGACCTTGAATTTGGATGCCGACCCGGAGAAGACATAGCTGGTGAAGATTACGCGACCCAGCTGAGAAAAAGAATGGACGACGTACACGAGCTGGTTCGATCGAATCTCCAGATCGCTAGCGATAGGATGAAGAAAAGGTACGATACGCAAGCTACAGAAGGAGGTTTCCACGAAGGAGACAAAGTCTGGCTGCATAACCCAAGAAGACAAAGATAAAGATAAAGAAGAGTGGCGCCCGACGTTTGCAAGACCAGTTACCAGTACCAGGTAAAGCTCTGAAGCTGCAAGATGGCTCCCGCTACAATTTCCACCTAGTGACGAGAAACACCTTCGACGAAAGACCAACGTACGAGGATGTCTGGAAAGCATTACGAAGCTTGAGGGAGCATGTGCTTGAATTGGACGTGCATAGGCTAGCCATGCCCAAGATTGAATGTAGGCATTTAGATTGGCGAATAATCCGTAACATGGTAGAAGTAATCTTCTGAGACACCGAAGTGCAGGTACTAGTCTGCGGCCAAGTAAGGGAGACACAGCCAACAGAGAAGACGGTCGCATGTTACTTCCATGCAACTGGAAAATGTAACAAGGGAACCAGTTGCCGATACAGTCATCTCGTTTCAGTTTCCTAGTTAGTTCCAGGAGGAACTGTCTCTTAAGGAGGGGGCAATGTTACGCGAGCTGCTGCATTAATGTGCTCAATTAGTGCCCCCAGTGAAATTCCCATATGATACGACTATGGCTCCTCCGCCGTATTTTCAAGAATGATCTGGAAAACGTAACATCTAGAAAAACCCGGCGCATCCACCAAAACTTCGAGTTCGAGAAGTCTCTAGAACAAGTGCGAGTATAAATAGGCGACGAGCATCGCAGCGGAGTTAGTTAGTCAGTTAGTGTTGATACTGAAAGAAAGCAATCGCGCCTCGATAAAGTGTTTATTAAGTGACTCTCATATAAATTATAGTTAGTGTGTGTTTAGTGTATCATATAAATTATTAAATAAGGACTGTATTTGAATATAAATCTGTAAATATAAATTAATTGTAAATATAAATTAGAATAAACGTTACATTTGATTTGAAATATTAATTTTTTCATCTCATTTTGACTAAATATCAAAAAAGCACCCTAATTTTCAATCGAAAATTCTCGCGTCAAAATATAAGCTTTTAAAATCGGTGGTCAATTTGTTCGTTAAAATCTTCACTTTCGAATGGTGTGAAAAAAATGTTCATTACCATAGTAAATGTTCTCAGAAAATGCAAGAAACTTGAATTCGAAATTTTTTTGATCATTATGTACAATTTTAAGATATTTATTAAAATTTACACTTCAATCACTCAAAAAATATGTTACATTGATCGAAAAAACTGCAAATCGAAATACACTACTATAATTAACAAAGAAATGAGTTAATATTCAAAAAGACATCCACAATATTTTGAAAAAGTTGTAGAATCTCCTTCAAATAATATTTGTGGATACCTATTTATTGCTGTTTCTGAGTAACCTACGATAAATTTTAGCGCATTTTAAGGTGTTGCATAGAGATGTTGGTTTGAAGTAACGTAACCTAAAAAATGGTAAAAATTAATCAAATTAATTTTTTGTTAATGTAGAAATGGAAAAATAACACTAAGTCAATCAAGTTTTCAAAAAAATCAATTGACAAAAATTAAATCATCCTTCATGTTGGCAAACCTCTCAACCATAAAACGAACAGCAGAGCAGCATTGTTTTACAGGCCATAATATCAGGAGCGGGTAAATATACAATGCGGCTCCTCCCACCACGTCAAATTCAGTAGTTGAGGTGCGCATGCGTTCAAGCAGCCTTTATATAACCTTCTATTCGATGTAACTGAATGTGAGCCGATTAGCGCAGTTGGTAGTGCCTTGAGCTTATAACTCAGAGGTCGTAGGTTCCAAACCCGGTTAGGTGCTTGGTTTTTTCCATACATAGTTACACTTTGATGGACCGGGTTTGGGCCTGGGTTTTCTTGTTTTTTTTTTTAATTTTATATTTCTGATATTCACATATTTATTTCAATATTGTTATGTTACTAATAAATTTGGCAAAGTCTTGAGTCATGCGCAGTTGATGGAGCCGCATTGTATAATATAATATATAATATAATATAATATCAGCTTCAAACTTCGTTGGGCAACGAATTGACAGCAACCTCAACGTGGCATTATGCCAGGGCCTATTTCACCATGAGGCCCAGGCCTTGGGCCCGTTAAAGGTTGTAAAATATTCATAATTTCAAATGTAAATTTACATACATACATTTTTTTCCTGGTAGTAGGGGCAATTTTGTTACCTATTATTTATTCAAAATAATGAGGCAAGATAAATTGCAACGGCGACTCAATGTGGAGAGCACCTCAGGTGTGAATTCGGAGACCAAACTAATATCAATTCAGGGAGTAGTCTTACCGGTTCGCGGGTAATCCTACTTTATTTAAGTTATTGAAGTTAATGAGATAATAAATGGAGTTAAGAAACCAAATGAATTTAATAAGTTAATAATTCAAGTTAACAAATGTAATTAAAGTCAATCAAGAAAGGTAAGTGGGCGCCACCCTGAATAATATAAGTCGACTTGTTTTTCACCTCACAACTCTCTATCAACAAACCTGGAAATGTTGGAAGGGAAGGAATATGAACAACGTTGTTAAATTTACAAGTTGTATAATGACTTTTAACTAATATCACAGTGAAAAAATAAAAAAAATGTGGTTGTCGTTTGTTGAAGCACGTTGTTTTACATAGATTCACTTTCCTCAATTTCCTCGGACATAAAAACTCAATTTTACTACGTATTTCAATCACAGAAGGCGATAAAAAAAATGTAATGAGAAATGTAATCCGGAAATATAATATTCTTGTTGGTAATGAATGAATTAATTAATTAAATGAATATACATATTTTGAAGACTTCAACTATATACATGTGAACCTTTTATTAACTTTATAAGAAAAACTGGGAAAAGAAAAAGAACAAGATAAAAAATATCATTGTATGTGTGTATCTGGCGCTTATCACTAGGAGGAAAAAATATAAAAGCAAAAATCACAAAAGGAAAAGCATATACGTGAATGCAACTTACCATTCACATTGAATGCACTCTAGGAAAAAAAGTTTGAGGTAAACCTCTTACAATAATTAAAAATTGACCTTATCGGTTCATGGTTCACAGGCGAAAAAAAGCTCATTCCAACTACTCGCTATTAAATTATTGAACTATGCGATGAGCAATCGACATACGTTGTATATTCCTTTCCTGTTCACATGCTCCGCTTCGAGAATGAATTTACATATTAATAGTGTGTTCTTAATTTCTATCAATAGGAGCGAAGAATTGCAATATTCGACCAATATCAGTGTATACTGATCCTCACCAACGGCGGAGATTATCCGTCGCACATTGAATGTAAAAATTTGCCTTTCAGCGGTGATCGGTGCTACAGGTTCTCGACGAGAATCACATGTCGGTGAGGAAAAAGGACTGGCTACTCGCCGTCCGCTAGATATTCAAATACAATGATATGGCCAAATATAACGTTACACAGAGAAAAAAAACAGTCACCTCTGATAAGGAATGAGGAAAATAGAATTAAATAAAATGAGCTTAAGATTGATATAATTAATGCATTTTTTAAAATTATTCATAAATTTATATCAAAGATACCGGCATAGGCGATTCCCCAATCTAAAAATAACTAAATAAGTATTGCGGCACATACAGCGAAGTATTCAGAACATAAAAACATATCACAATATGGATGTCAGGATGTGGATGTTTCAGAAGATTTAGTTTACGAAATTCTACAATTTAAATCACTACTTAAGTCGAATAATATTTTTTCTAACAACCCCCAGGAAATTTTTGCATTTTTAATTGATATATAACAATATTTTGTCTACCTTTTCAAACGTTGAGGTATTATTGCGCATTTTTATTTGTATTCCTATTAGTAATGCATCGGGTGAGAGATCATTTTCTACCTTAAAACGGGTAAAAACATATCTTAGAAATTCGTTAAATGGGGAAAACCTTTCATCTTTGGCTATTTCAAATGTAGAAAGCGATATTCTCGACAAATTAGATTTAAATATGATCATAGAAAAGTTTTCTGAAATTAAAATTCGAAAAAAGAAAATTGATTAGCAGGTAATTAATTATTGGTTGTTGCCTGTGGTTTTTCATTATTTATTGTGTGTATTGTTTTTATTACTTAGAAACAAGATTTTTATTTATTTTGTTAAATACTGCTCAAGTTTTGTTAAATAAAAATTTTTAACTATTTTTTAAAATTACATTTAATTGTGTATTTAGTATTTATTGTTCACTTTGTTTTTTGTGGACTAAAAGAAAGGGGTTTTTTATTTTGATTATTTACAATTAGAAATTTTGTTTGTTTTGTTATATATAAATATTTTCACTTTTTTCTTAAATTATATTTACTTGTGTATTTATTATTTATTGTTTACTTTGTTTTTTGTTCACTGAAAGAAAGGTTTTTCTTTATTTTGTTAATTTACTATTAGAAATTTTGTTTAGGTAAGTTTTGTTCTCGGTTTTGTTAAAAAAAATTATTTATTTTTCAAAATTAGAATTAATTGTTGTTTTTTTTTAATTATTTATTTTGTTGAATATAATAATGTTTATTTATTTTTCAAAATTATTAAAAAAATAAAAATAATTGTTTTATTTTTCAACCCAAACAACAAGAGAATTTTTGAATTTTATTGGGAAAGAGGGCCCGAATTTTTTCTTGTGCCCTAGGGCCCGTCCAGATGAAAAATAGGCCCTGCATTATGCCCAAATTTACAGCGAAGGATTTAATTCCGGAAGTATTGCTCGAAACTATTTGCTGCAGCTGTGAAACTGGGTGTAACAGTTTAAAATGTGGCTGCCGAAAACATGGTTTAAATTCAGAAATGTATGTACCTACAAATTGTCATGGTTCAAAAAATTGCTTCAAAATGGAAGAGAAAACCTACGAGGAAGTAAATGATTCAGATGGAATTGTGGATGAAGAACCAATGCAGACTGGAAATAACATTGGAGACGAAAAAGGTGATGGTCTTGAAGATTTCGGAGATCAACTTGAGTTGGAAAGGTTTGTCAAATCTAACGATGAAGAAATGCCATCGAAGAGACAAAAACTAATGGTTAAGTGGCTACAATTCAAAATAATGTATTCATTTATAACAAGATTGAAGTTTTTGAAAATATTATAATGAATAACGAAATCAGAATGAAGAAAGTATCTGAATTCAATAGTGGGTACCTACGCGCGATTTACATGTATATTTACATTTACATTTTATGAGATTTTCTATGACATGAATGTAATCTGAAGTTAATGAATCAACTTTTTAACTCGGAAAAATTGCAGCAATCACATTTCTCCGATAAAATAGTGATTAAAAAAAGCTTTGAATTCGACTTTTTTTTAATTTTTTTGCATTTTCTGAGAACATTTACCATAGTAATGTATATATTTTTTTCACACTATTAGAAAGTAGAGAATTCAACGAACAAAAAGCCCGCTGACATTTTGAAAAAAGCTGATATTTTGAAAAATAGGGTGCTTTTTTGATATTAAGTCAAAATAAAGTGAAAAATTGAATATTTCAAATCAAATAAATTACAGTGTATTTGGGATATAATAAGTAAAGTTTTCACGAAATTTCGTGAAAAAAAATTTTGTTTTGAGAAAATTAAAATAACAAAATCAAATACATTTTGAGTTTATGTCAAAGAGATGTGTATACAAAAGTGGATATACCATCAACTCAGGACTTGCTGACGAATGTCGAGAACGAACGAACTGATCTTGCAAGTCGGAACGCAGTGCGGCTAGAATGGATTCCGGCCCACTCTGGTTTTGAAGGCAACGAAATGGCGGATGCACTGGCTGCGGAAGGGGTGGCAGCTCCTTTTTGCGGCCCGGGTCCGACCCTCGGCCTAACAAAACAAACAATACGCAAGGAGACGAGGAAGTGGCTGAGGAACCAGCACCTCGCTCATTGGAATGCTCTGCAGGTTCCTAGACAATCCAAACTTCTACTGAAGGGATGGACTGATGGACACGCTGGGGCAGCTATTGAACTACCAAGGAGTAGGTTGAGGAAGATAGCAGGACTCCTAACAGGGCACTGCTGTGTGAAGAAGCACCTCTACAACCTAGGAGTAGAGGAAAGTTCCCTATGTAGGGGTTGCGGCATGACTGACAAAACGTCAGTCCATGTTCTCTTAGAGTGTCCACACTGGACTGTATTACGCATGCGAATCTTCGGAGTCCCTGTCATGGCCCCTGGAGACACAAAGTAGGCATCCACTGAAAAAGATTGTGGCCTTTATTGTTTGGCTTCATGGATGTCTAGGTAGCAGGAATGGCACAATGGGCCCGCCAGTGGCCTCAGTGACATTGACTTTAGTTTGGCTAGGTCAATGCTCGCTTGCACATTTAGTAGTGGTAAAGTAGTAGATCTTTTTATTACCTACAACTTTGCCATTCTTCTTTTTTCCATAGGACTTTTGTAGTTTTGCCTGAAATCGAATTAAACCATTTCTTACCCTTAAAAACTCACCCCTTCCCACTTCCCGAACTCGGATCGCCCATAATTTATTTTTCTTTTCAATTTTATCACATTTTTTTCCATTTCTAATGGGTTTTATCCTACTGTAATTTTTTTTTTGCTGCTGTTTCCAAGAATCTGTCGTCCGTGAGTGAAGATAATTTTTCCTTCAACACTAACAAGTTTTTTATGAAACTAGCTAAAAGTCTTAAAATATTCGACAAAAAATGATTGCTTCAAACACAACCTCAAATGTCGATAATAAAATAGATGTCAGCATGAAACATCGTTTATTGTAGCGCTAATGAGGCGACAAGACCAATTATGGTTTCTGCGCAGGATATAGTTGGCATACTTCACGTGGCTTCTTCTTATGCGAAACGGAGCTTAATGATATCAAATGGGAAGAAGATATCTATAATATTCTCATAGGACTGATAATACCTAAGAATAAAATTTATAATAATTAAATCTCATATATTGTATAGCCAAAACATTAGACATCAAGTAGGCATCACATGAAATGTAACTTGTCATCCTAACGATGATACCTAAGTCAATTTCGAAATGATTACCTTTCTTTGAATTTCCATTAAATAGTAAAATTGATTAGAAACAGTTAGTTTCATTCAAAAAAACAATTGAAAAATATGTACCTAATGTGGTAAAATCTATCATTAACTCGGTATTATATAAGTCACTGTAATCCTTGTATTTTTCAGCAATGCACTCAATCACCAGCTGTTTTTCAAAATAAATATTCTTTCCACGAACAATTCGGTACATCCATATTTGTACGTACAATGGACGTATATCACACCATTGAATTTTTAGACTTGAAATGGACGTATATTGGACGAACAATTGTACAATGTACTGTACATGGTAGGGCACAGTATTATTTAAAAGTTAAACCTCAAGTATGGCTGTTCGCTTCGCCGCTGGGATGGAATTTTTTTTTTTTTTTTAGTTTTTTTTCACAATTTTTGTCTAAGAAACATTTAATTTCGAATAAAGCGAAGTTATTTGTTTCAAAAAATGTAAGAAAAGAGCTAAAAACGAAAAAATTTCATCTGGGTGGCGAAGCGAACCGCCATACTTCAGGTTTAACTTTTGAATAATACCGTACACTACCATGTTGGCCATCACCTAATCGATTAAGATCAATGGAATTTGACTTTTTAAAACATAACTATCCATTTTTTTATTAAACCAGAACAAGTTTAAGAAAATTACAAGTGCATTTGAATTTATTTTCCAATGACCTTTCCATATCTGTTATTATTTTTTATGAAAGCTATTTGGTAAAAAAGTTAGCTCGCGTTTGACAGTTTTGTACAGGAATCCCTATGTAACATTTTATAAATAACACAGTGTATAATTAGGAAAAAGTATCACTTTTCCTCTAGATGGGAAAATTTCACACATTGAGGTTAAGTTCAATAATTAAGCAAACTAACTCACATAATTTCTTATCAATATCTATATTTAAATTAAAAATAAATCAGGTCCCACTTTTTTCACACATCTACATTTTAACAATTGAATGTTTCTTCTACATTGGTTTCCCCACTTGTTGTTGGTGAGATAGCGCCAGATTCCAATTGTAAAATGATAAAATTTTCAATAACAGTCTGAGCTGTAACATAATTTCAATAAAAGCCTTTAAATTGTGTCACTAAATATATATTAAGCTTACCCAATGTACTATTATTTTCCACAGCTATAGTATGTGCACTATCCCCATTCAAATTAACCAAAGAAATGTTTATCATATTTAAAATAAGCTCTTGACAAGTATGAGGATGATTACCTTTTGCAGCGTACATTAATGAAGAATTACACATCTGTAAATATACAATTAAAACAAATATTTCAATGACACTATGTACATTACATGATCCACATGATTTACATCAGCTCCATGATTTATTAGAAATCCTACTATATCATGATGACCACCAGCAGCGGCTAAAAGTAAAGGTGATTCTTCTTCCAATCCTAATGCATTCACTTGTGCTCCATGTTTTACCAACAGTTGTACAGCATTAAACTGTCCATAATAACATGCCCAATGCAAAGCTGTCAAATTATTGTTATCTCTAATATTTACATCAGTTTCTTTTAGTACATCTTGTTCATTTAATTCACCCTGGCCTGCTTTCATATGGAAGTTTATTTCTGTTGCTTGAGGAAATATATTTTCTGCAAGGGTATTACCACGTTGTAGATTGGTCAATACAGTATTGCATGTATAAATTTTATATGGCAGAAACGCACTTTTTCTACTACCATCCTGTAGACTAGGGGACCATTTTTTAGGGCTATTGTGAGTTGATAGAGTAATATCTTCTGATATTACAGGAAAAATAGGCTTAATGTCATGCTCTTCGTTAGATGACTCTTCCTGATCCATGTTGAAATAATATTTCAAAATAAAGGATATACATAAAAAATATTTAAAATACCTAAACTAAATTGACTTCATATTTATTATTTTATTATTCTACTCTTTTAAAGTAGAAGTGGCCACTTTCTTTATGGTAGTGCTGATTGAATGCTTCTTCTTTTTTAGATCTGCTACCATGCAGCGTTTGCGGCTAGCTGTTGCTGTCAGTTTCTGACGTTTATAATCTAAAAAATTTAAAAATAATTTTTATGAAATCCAACTTATGGAATATATGCGTGAATAGAAAAATATGGTATATTTGAATAAATGTTAACATTTAACCCTATCAGCTGATGATACGATACATTATCAAAGACATTATGGTAAAACACGTCCTGAAGGATTAAAGTGCATTCCAACAAGGACATCGAATATAGAAGAACATATTTATGCTAAGCTAATTGCTCAATATATAGAGTGAGTTGAAAATTCTAAGCAATGGATCAACTAATAAAATTGAATAATCAAACAGCTGGAAGAGATAAAATTGCAAGGTAAATATTTATACAATTTCTAGTGTCCTTATATTCTATAACCTATATATATATTTCTAGAATCTTGCAATATCTCAGTAGACTCATTTGGCATAATCTACAGAGAAATCAAAAGAATGGTGTAGTTGGACTGAAGAATCTGGAGTTTCAGCTAAGCACTTTTAGAAAATGTAATAATAATTCTTTCCATAGGTAGGTACCTATACTAGAGTAGAGTTCATTAATTTGTTTTATTTTTAGTGCTTAGATTTGGTAGATTTGCAGAAAGTATATATGCAACACTACCATTATTTCAACAAAATGAAGCAACTGTACGCTATTCAGTGATTCTGAGCAAAATTACTAATTCATTATTCCTTCTAGCAGATCATATATTATGGCTAGGTAGAGCAGATCTGTGCACAGTAGATACAGAAAGATGGTCCAACTTATCAAATAGATACTGGCTTTACTCTATTACGATGAACCTAGTAAGAGATTTTTATGAAATTTCCAAACTTCTTAAGTATAATAAAGACTCTATACTACCCAACAAATTCACCCCCAGTGATACATTAAAAATTTTTCTGAGGACATTGTTTATTCTTGGTAATAATCAAAGTGTTGTTATCGATACTATTAAAAACAGCTGTGATTTCTTCATTCCATTGACTTCCTTGGGACATGTAAAATTATCTCCAGGAACAATAGGTTTTCTGGGTGTGATTTCTTCTATCGCAGGAATGATTGTATTACTTCAACCAACTAAAAAATTGGTTCCATAAGCTTTATTTTGATTTAACAACTTTTTCCATGTGATTTTACATAATTGCCAAAGTATATATCGATACCTTTTCGCCATAGCATCGTATGTCTCGTTTAGTAAATTTAACAGTACGGCAGTTTTTTCAATAATCATGTTAAGAAATATCCGTTTGGAGTGAAAATTAGCATCCGGACGCATTATGATGAATTTTGACGAAATGTAATGCCTTTTTTTCCAAATGATCTCAGATTTTTTGTAGTTGGACTTACGATACTTTGCCTACATCAAAAATAAGTTCCCATTGTAGTATTTTCTTTTGAACGGAAATGCATCATTTTCATGTTTTTCAAATCCATCTTGAAATTTATACAATTCTGGCCATTATATGAATAGTCAACCGCTACATTTGGATTGTCTTTCTTAAATTTTATATATTTTAATCTCATTGATCTTTATAGGTTTTCCGTTCTTACATTTGAATTTACTCGCTTTAAGTACATCATCAGATATCTTTTTCCATTCTAAGAAGACACTGAAGTCCATTTTTATCGTTCCAAAGGGTTTAGGTTTGGTACGAGAGTTGGATATCAATGTACACCATTCTGATGGTGCCCATACTACTCGTTTTTTGATAAACTTGTCAATTGTTGCGTGAACAGAGGTTGTAATAAGCATATTTTCTGGTATAAAACAAGAGGAAATTATCGCCATGGGGAGTGCTTAACACCCTCTGCAGGTCGAAACTGGCAAATATAACTTCTAAATCCGAAACAGATTTCTTCTGATCAGCTAGGAACGACTCTTTGCAAATATTTTTGTTTTCCATATAATTGCTTTGTTTCTTCTGTTTCTTCAAAATCTTTGTCCTTTCTCACTCCACATACTTTACATTTATCTTTCTTCGACAAGAGGAATCCGATATATTGAAATCTGAGTTAAAAATCTTCCGGAAAACCTGTAGGGAAACGATATCGTTCGTTATGTTAAGATGGTTATGGTTTAGAACTACAGTCACAAAATGGTTTCTCTCAAATCTCAATGGAAAAAACCAAAAACCATAATTAGTTAGAGAAACAAACATAATTGTGGTACTTACGTTCCTACTCCGCAGCGATACACATTGAACTAAAAGGTCAGAATGCACTTCACCCCATCGTAAGTCGCACATTTTGTACCACGTGACTTGCACCTTACGATGTTTTGGAGACCATGCGATGTTTTAGCAAATACAAATTAGATGTGTTTACATTTTTATGTGACTTACGTTATCCTCAAAACCATTTTTCCCTCAAGACTATGCTATTCTACTTCACGATAATTTGCTTAGATGTGTCTGAGGACTTCGTAGTTACGATAGTTCAATAAAACCATTTTCCCTAAATTTGTCACTTACGATGTTATGGCAAAAAAGTATCGATATTTTGAGTAGTTTAAGATGGGGGTGCATTTACATAAAAAGTAGCAATCTTCCATAATCTTTTCAATAGATTATTATTATTTCTTTTTTACTTCCTGTTGCTTGTTATGACAAAAATGCTCTGGAGTGAAAGGGTATAAGAAAATTGGAAATGGCTTTTGTTTTAAGCTTAATATAAGATAAGATAATGATGCATTATTTCCTATTTATGTGAAAAACTTGAGAGTTGGATGTAGGGGGTGTAAATTTTCCCAGCTACTGAGACTCAATACTTATAAAGTGTATCCACGGATGTAGTATCGTATGGGTGAAACATTTTTAAATATTATTTTAGTGAAAAATGTTATTCCTGATAAAAAGTTTTGCTTGTTCTGAAACCCCATAAAATGAAGTAAAATTCAAGTTTTTCAAACCCGTCTCATTTTATGATCAATTTTATGAGAACCTGGAGTCTGACTTTTTGACATTTCTTCACATATTGGCTAATAACTCGGGAACCTTAAGGTTTGCAAGGTTCTAGTCAACGCCATTCGATTCAGAATTGAATTTTCTATAAAAAGAGAAATTTTGAAAATTATGAGTCTTTGCGAATTAGTACAAGTTTCTGTGTGGACGTAAAAAATTTTTCAAAACCTGAAAATTCTAAAATCCATATCTAAGGTTTTTCGATGTGGAAAATTCCTCTTTTTATAGAAAACTCAATTCTGAATCAAATGGCGTAGACAAGAACCTTGCAAACCTTAAGGTTCCCGAGATATTAGCCAATATGTGAAGAAATGTCAAAAAGTCAGACTCCAGGTTTTCATAAAACTGATCATAATATGAGACGGGTTTTGAAAAACTTGAATTTCATTTCATTTCATGGGGTTTCAAAACAAGCAAAACTTTTTATCAAGAATAACATTTTTCACTAAATTGATATTTAAAAATTTTCCACCTATAGGATACTCCATCCGTGATTTAAAGATATTTGAAAATTAGTTTGACAAACTTTTTGGAATATTGAAAGCTTGGTAGGAGAAAGTTGTAAAGGGGGACATTAATTACAAACGAGGAAAAAATGAATGCACACCTGAAAAGTGGAAGAGATGATATGGGAAGTGGAGAAGGGTGGACACTATTGCGATTTCGGACCAAAGCTGAGGTTTTGGAAAAAGAAAGTTGGAAGTAAAAGTTATAGAACTCAAGAAGATCTACAACTCTTTGCAATGGCGACTTTTTCATATAACCTTTTGTTATTATCTTCGGCAAAAACTGTTACATTCTAATGAAAATTTGGTAGAAGGTAGCTTTTATAGCCTCAAACTCTCGAAATAATTTCCAAATTGAAAGTGAAAAAAATGCAGTTTTTTCGCTTTTGAGCTAATTTCGAGGTAATCTGGAAAAGTCATCACAAAAGTTGTAGATCTCCTTGAGTTCTACGACTTTTACATTCTACTCTTGTTTCTATAACCTCAACTTTGGGCGGAAATCGCATTCGTGTCCTCTTCCACCCTTTTCCACTCCTCAAATCATCCCCACCAATTTCAGGTGTTGCATTTACTTTCTCTTGGTTTGTATTATTATACCCCTCTACAACTTCCACCTACCAAACTTTAGATAAAACTTATTTTTTTCAAATTTGTTTATTTGTCTGAGCTAAGGATAAAGATTATATTTACATTATTTGTTTGTGATACTAGGTGAAAAGTTGTTTAGGCTAATAACTAATACATTATTTATAGTAACCTATTTTTTCATTATTTCACCATTTTTTTTTCAACTTTTCTGAAAAAGAAACATTTTTATCCCTGATATATGTTTTGTAAGGAATTTTAACAAAAGGCGATGGAATTTTTGACCACGTCGACACAAGCCTACTGTTTTTGGAGGAAATACTCTCTCTGACTTTGTGCATACTTTTGCAAAAGTTGAGTGACAAAGTTTTTGATTTTCAATTTCTACATATGTAGTCTCCAAGTGTAATATACAAGGAAGTTTTTCAGAAAATTTCCAACATTTATTTGCAAAAATAAAAATTATACAGCGTCTTAAACTTCAGCCTTCTAGTCGCTCGACGCTTGCACTGGGCGCATTTCTCTTGGATTTCATGCAGTGAGCGAATAATGAACCTAAAATTTTCTGTTAATAATGTTTTTCATAAATAATGATACAATAAATAATAGTAGAACACCATGTATAAATATAAAAATTTATTCACTCTGTACATTCATCATAAACTACATTTACGTTATTAGTACATGAATCTCGGCTACTACATAAATCACAGCATTCCAAACTAGATTTTTTACAAGGGCACACGTCGGTAGAGCAAGAAGATTTTTGAGCACAAGAACAGAAGAAATTTTGTAAATATTCCATTGCTGATAAAATCCATTGTAAAATCAGGTAACACATTCCCCTCGTCGATCAACCATCCATATTCTTCTAAGTTTTTTGTCAAAATCGTGGAAAATGTCGCCTGATTCCATTCGTTTATTTGCCAAATGCATCTCAATACGTGTTTTTCTAATGCAGGCTTAGAAGGTGGTAACTTATCAATACACGAATTTTCCAATAAAGCTAAATTATATCTTAATGAGTTAATATCTGTGCGAATAGCTTTAGACTTGTTACGTGCGAATCGTACTACACAGATAGAAAATTACTACCAATCTCGATGGCCTTTTCAACAGGAACGTTGCATAGATTGGCAAGATCACTCAATTCTTCATCTGACATCTTTTTTAACGCTACGTATGCAGTCTTCTTACCGATAAAAAACAGCGATGACGTCGTATCGCATCCAGTTAATGCATGCATAGCTATAAGTGATGAAGTTAAGGCAGGTCTTAGTTTTTCTGTCAAGAGGTGCTGCGCTGAGAATTTTTGATTTGATATCTACACTTTTACCTTGAGATACGTTTGTCAACATTTTTCTTCGGGTTGCCTGCTTCGCCACACATTAAACACAGGCCTGACCAATCGAATGACGCTGATTGCAAAATTCGTAATCTTTTATTATCTGCATCATTCACAGAGTCATTAGATCGCCGCTTCGCCATTTCGAGATACTGTTTGCGCAATGCATTATAAAGAATTAATAAAGTATGTGTGAAATTATCCCACACCAACGTTGATTAATCGATACTTACATCCTTTTCACATTTTTTCAATTAATTACAGACTTGAAATGTATCTTATTCTATGGCTAAACAAAACGTGCAAGTCTGACCGATTTGGCTGCGAGCAATACCTGTACAATACGTACAAACCAACATTATAATGTAGAATTTACAAGTAAACCATTTCTCATGAAATCACTGTTCTCTGATGGGCTTCGACTTTATAATTCGCTACCAACTGATATTAAAAACAGTAAAAATGTGTACATATTCAATAAAAATGTGAGTTTATTCCTTAGAGATGGGACATTTTAGTTTTAAGTTATTTTCTTTTGTATATTGTATATAAATAGAATTAGTTGTTTGTAATTAGCTTGGAGCTAAATAAAGATTACTTATTTACTACGTAAACCGCGCGGATTTTCGAATGACCGTAAAATTTTTTATTTCTCAAATTAACATTTGAAATTTTCTGAAAAACTCCCTTTTTGACCACTATGTGTTCATTATCAAGGAATAATATCTAAATGAGATTAAAGGTAAAAAAGGTGTATAAATGGTAATAAATTAAACATTTGTATAAAATAAAACTCAAAAAACAATATAATATAAAAAAATTTTTTTGACATATATATATATATATATATATATACAGTGTGTCGCATTTAAGATGAAGACACCCCCATATTTTCGCTGTTTGAAAGGTTACAGATTTGAATTTTTGCAGAGTCATACATGTTGATGGGCCACATCTTTTAAGTTAATCAACTGGAATGTGAACTTTAATCTCATCCTACTACGATTTCACAAACGGGGTCACTTTTCGATATTTTGCTTCGCGTAAAAAATATCGAAAAAATATACTCAAAAAAGTTGTTCAAAATATCATTTCAACCCCACATACCAAAATTCATCACAAAATTAGCATTTTTAATTTTTAAATTTTTTTGCCCACCCACATTTATTATCACAAGATATTGATAAATTTGATCAATATTCCTTTGAAAGTGCTGTTTATTTTACTAAAATATTTGAACACATGACACCGTGTCAAGATTTTAATTTCCACGGCACAATAATTATCAAAATAAATAATTATTTTGTATATACTTTGAGCAAAAAATGAAAAAATTAAAAATGCGAATTTTGTGATAAAATTTGGTATGTGGGGTGAACATAATATTCTGAACAACTTTTTTCAATAATATTTTTCGATATCTCTAACGCGAAGCAAAATATCGAGAAGCGGTCCTGTTTGTGAAATCGTAGTAGGTTGAGTTCAAAGTTCAGATTTCATTTGACTATTTCAAGAAATGTGGCTCATCAACCTGTATGACTCTACAAAAATCCGAATTTGTAATTCTTCAAACAGCGAAAATATGGGAGTGTCTTCATCTTAAATGCGGCACACTGTATATATATATATATATATATATATATATATATATATATATATGAATATATATAATATATAATTGGGACTACATATGTAAAAATAAAAAATTAAAAACTTTGTCACTCAATTTTTGCAAAAGTATGCACAAAGTCAGAAAGAGTAGTAAAAAATTTTCCGAAATTTCCCGATCGGTTGGAAATTGCTTTGGAAATTTCGGGTAGGTTTTACTGCCTTGCAAATGAGTTCAACAATGTGTGATTAAATTTTTATCAAAAAATATTGATTATTCCGTGAAAGGCAGCGAGTTGAAGTTAGGTTGAAATTCGCGATATTTTTTTTTGTATTTTCCGACGTAATTGTGGATTTTAACAATGTTCCCCCAATTTTAGAGGAGAACAAACGTCATATTCGTATTCAGCACCCTCGAAAACATAAAGTAACATGATTTTTAGCGATTAGAAGGGATCTGGTCACTACCATGTCATTTTAGATGGTTGCCGCTCGCCTAGTAACTATAAGCGTTTTCGATTATTTACTTTTGGCTGCTAGTAGCAGCTCGTAGTGACTGAATTATGTTCGTTTATTACCGGGCGTGACGCCTAGTCTTACCTTCCCCTTGCCCCTTAAGCACATACACGGACATTAAATATTTGACGTTTGTCCGGTTTGATGTTTATTTAAAGGTTAAGATTGTGCCGATTACGATTTAATACGATTTAAACCTTACTAAAAATATCTAAATATGCAAAATTTTATCATCAAAAACATTATAATTGAAAACTGTTCTCCTAACAACACAGGAAATTCATTGGCATTGGCACATGTCAGCTGGTTTTGAGGAT
This sequence comes from Galerucella tenella, assembly GCA_910591685.1. Classification (NCBI taxonomy): domain Eukaryota; kingdom Metazoa; phylum Arthropoda; class Insecta; order Coleoptera; family Chrysomelidae; genus Galerucella; species Galerucella tenella. The sequence continues at coordinate 9,179 of CAJUYH010003462.1, read as the reverse complement.
CCTAAAAAATCGTGTTCGATTTGCTCAAAAGTCGTGACGACTGAGGCGTCACGCACAAGTGCTTGAAGCCCAAATAAACGGAAGCAACAATTGAATCTAAAAAAGGCCAAGCTTCGAAGCAGTCAGCTGTAAGTTGATGGAAACCAAGGAAAATAATAATAAAAACATCAATTAATAGCTTCTATTAAACTTCATCACAATTTTCTGACTATCCAGTTTAATCAGGATTTTATTTTTGGACGACACCTGGTAAAATACATGAAATACATTTAAAAAAAAGTGTCGAACTTCCAAGCTATCAATTGCTCTGAACCGGACTAAAATAATATTATTTTACAAATATCTATAATTTATCAATATAATCATCAGATAAAAAACAGGATAACTAATTTTAGACAATAAAGATATCCAGCTTCCATTTAAATACTTTTTTACAATTAATTGGTTTCCGAAAAAAGTATTATTTTCAATTTCCACTAATATAACTGACTGTATAAACATCATTATTGAAATTAATGTTGACAGCCCAATTAAAACATCTAAATTTTTAAAATAGGATACTGGATAAATTTGACAAGTCGATAAATGAAAATAATAAACATGAACAATCACTGATGATAAATTTATTTGTGATCTTTTCGATTTTATCCATATCGATAGATAGTTGAGTATCACTATTATTATACAAGGTATACCAATGCATATTAAGTAATGTTTCGGGTTCCTTTTTATTCTAAATTCAACCAAACCTGAACTAAAATTTCCTAGAACAAAAATACGTTGGCACAAAATTTAAAAATGTTTTTTAAAACTCTTACCTGTAGATCTAACATCTACGACGATTTTTGTAGAAACATTTTCTAAATAGAATTCCTTAGAATTGATTTCATTTAAAATAATCACTGGGGCAATATCATTCCATTTAATCAGCACTTCATCTTCAGGAAAGCGATCTGTAATAGTCTTTTTATTAAATAATTTTAATATTATGTTGATGTTTTAATGAAAAAGAAAAATTATACAAATGATAATAAACTATAATATTTGTTTGAACAGTTAGGGGGCATTCAAAGCAATATCGGCTAGAAAAAAAATCGTCAAAAATTGATACTTTAGGGAGCTGAATAATCCTACCGAGGTATACCTACTTATAGTTACAACTTTCTGACATTAGATGTCACCTATTGATAAAACATGTACCTCATGAATATTATATTTAAAACTATATTAGAGATAAAACAAAGACATTTTTTCATGAAGGCAAAAAATATGATTTTGAATTGCCTGTGAACCTAACTGTTGGTTCGCGACGTTCTTAGAAAGCTGGTCTGAAAATATTGAAAAATACCTAAATATACCTAAATTAATTATTACTTAGCATGTGTGTGAGAAAGTGACATAAAAAATATTTGGATGAGAAACAAAAAAATTTACTTACATGAACCAAACTTAATTTCACATATCTGTGTATCGAATGGAAAATCTTGTAAATTATCACTACAATAATTTTTAATTTTGATTTTTTTGCTTAGCACTATATTTCCGTTTTCGTATCCTCTCCAAAACACAGTATTCTCCAAATTCTCGTTATATTGCTCTCCACATATATTAGTAATTTTGGGATCCCATATCTTTCCTGAAACTGCCATGTTTCTTGTCTTGGCATTGGGTGCCAGTCGAGTATCCAGCCAGTTTTCGGTCAAAAGCAAAAATACATTGAGTTCCTGTAAAAAACATGATAAGAATAAGTAAAATATTTAATATGCAGTCTTACCAAATTATGGTCTTCTATAATAATTTGTTCAACTGTTATTGATAGTGTAACCATGGTGGTCAAAATTTCTTGCAGAATGGGTCTATTCATTTCAGGTAGATTTAAAGATATTGCGGATCCCATTAACAGGAGGCAATCAAGATATGTTTGATTCTTCATAACCGTGGGAATTTTCGAAAATTCTGTTGTTTTCAATTATAAAAGTATCTACTACACTAGCACTGTATTATGATATTGTGATTGCAATGATTATTATAACAGCAGCAAATGTATTTCTGTTATTAATATTTGATTCCGTTCAAGTCCAAACATATGCTAAAGTAATTATTAGTGCTGGATGTACCAATTTCTAGTATTAATTTATTTTGGTTGCATAATATTTTAGGAAGAGGGATTAGACAAGTATGGTAAATACTGAAAATGTTGATTATTTTCATCAATAGTTTAATTGTAGACTTTGTTTCAAAAAAGGGAATAATATTACATTGATCAACTATATATACCACAAAAATTCGTAGAAGTAATGTGTGTTGCCTGACGTTAACAGACAAAGAGTTTAATGTCCACATAAAGAAGACTATTGAATATTTTCTGAAAATTCTGATCAATTAAATTATTGGAAACTTTCCGATCCAATAACTTCTGTTGCTAGATGTAGATCTGTTGTACTTGATATTATACTACTGTTCGTTGTTAAAGGTATTGCAGCATACGTTTGGCATTTGCTGTATTCAATATGAATACACCTACCTACTCTTTGCGACATAGAACAAAGAAAACTGAACTATACCAAAAGCTGCTGTAGGAAAGTGTGACCAGTTTCATATTATAACTGGAACGACTGTTCCGATCACTTATTTCAGTTTATTCAGCACGAAAGAATACCAATATTGATAATAAGGCAATAGATTATTTTATCATGTCGGATAGTCAAACAGCCATTCATTGTTAAAGCACTGAAACATCAAAACAAATTGGATTGAATATCTAGCCAAGGTAGGAGAAGACATTTAACCACAAATAAGACTAAAAACGGCAACGGAAATATTAAGCATGAACTACTTTAGCCAGTGAACGCAAAGGAAAAGTACAGCATGCAACACCAGAGAAGCTCCTAGTATAGACAAAATAATTCCAAAAATGATAAAGAAATTACCAAGGAAAGGAATAAAACTTATCACCCCCATATTTAATGCTATATTAGGTACGTCTCAATTACTGGCCAAAACTGCAGAAATAATGATGATCCCAAAACAAGTCAAAAACCCGAACAATGTCTCTTCATATCCTCCAATAAGCTTACTGCCAATTCTGTCGAAGCAGGTCTTTGACAACTAGGTACCTACAGAGGATAAACTCCGAGTAATGAATACCTCTACACCAGTTTGGATTCAGAAAGGAACATTCAACTATACAACAAATCAACAGGATAAGTTAATGCCCATCCCCAATCAATTAAGTGGCGAAGTGGCACTTCGGTACGCGTGTTGGGACAATGACGTTTAAACGTAAGTATCCTCAATTCAATTTCGTGCTGACATGCGCGCCGACTTGGAAGTGCAAGCTTGGAAGCTGTAAGCTTGTAACGAAGTTAATTTTTTTGTTTTTTTTTTTAGGTTAAATAGGGATTTGAATTATTTCTGTTATTTTCTTGCTCCGGTATAATATTAAGGGATTAATTTTTTTTAAGATGTAAAATACTGCTCCCTCTTTACTCACTTACTTTAGTTTTGTTAATGTTGTAAGGTAGTAAATAGAAATTTTACCTTCATTTAAAATATTTCGGACATCCGGTATACATGTATTTTAATTTTACTTGATTAAATCTTTCGGGCCGTTCTGTATATCCATAGGTGTTGGAATAAAATAATTAAATCTAGTTACGTTTTTTTTTCCCAAAAAAATTTTATTTTAGGAACGATTAGTGTGAAATACGGCATAAATAGGAGGACGACAGTTTTGGAGAGGCTCTCGTTGCTACTTGGTGATTTAGTCCGAAAGTACCTACGTACCGTTTACGAAAGTTTTGTGTTTAAAACCGATATCGTTTAAAAAAGGTAAAATTTCATTTAACTCCGTATTATTTCCGTATGAAAATTTATTTAATTAATTTACTTGAAAATTGAATTTATCGTATTCAGGAGAAAATTGTTACCGACATTTATACTATACTCAGTGGTTTTCTTATTTTATAATTCGTATTTGTCCGTTGAATAAATTATTTTTATCGTTCAGTTGAAAATTCATATTTGAACCATTCTTCCGTTTGTTTTGTGATTATAGGATCTCCCAGTTTCCAGAAATAATATTTAATTGTTGGACTTTTCGTTCAGGAATTAAATTTATTTTATATCAGGAACCTCAGTAAATCGCCGACTTTCTCGGGTCTTGCTGAGATTTCATTCTCTTTTTGCCGTTTCTTTGTGAATAGTTTATCCCGGTTTCCAGAAATAATATTTAATTGTTGGACTTTTCGTTCAGGAATTAAATTTATTTTGTATCAGGAACCTCAGTAAATCGCCGACTTTCTCGGGTCTTGCTGAGATTTCATTCTCTTTCTGCCGTTTCTTTGTGAATAGTTTATCCCGGTTTCCAGAAATAACATTTAATTGTTGGACTTTTCGTCCAGGAATTAAATTTATTTTGTATCAGGAACCTCAGTGAATCGCCGACTTTCTCGGGTCTTGCTGAGATTTCATTCTCTTTCTGCCGTTTCCTTGTGAATAGTATACCCCGGTTTCCAAAAATAATATTTAATAACTTTACATCTCGTTCAGGAATTAGATCTATTTTTGTATAAGGAATCTCAGTGAATCGCCGACTTTCTCGGGTCTTGCTGAGATTTTTTCTTTTTCTCCGTTGTTGTTGTTAATAGCTGGTTATAGTAGTTTCAGAATTTTTTCATTTTTCGGTTTTGATAGGTTTTATTAATTTTCAGAAATTTCCATCTATTTCCGCTGTTTAATTTTTTTTGGAGAGGGTTTATTGGTTTTCAGAAATTATATTTGAATACTGGGCGATCCAAAAGTTTCGCTCGGTTATTTAAATTTATTTTTGTATCAGGAATCTCAGTGAATCGCCGACTTTCTCGGGTTTTTCCGAGATTCCTTTCTTTGTCTCTCTGCCGTTCAAATTTGTTGATAGAAACTCCCGGTTTTAGGAACAATATTTGATTGCTGGACGATTCAAAAGTCTTGTACGGGAATTAAATTCGGACTAGAATATCAACCGATCGCCGACTGTCTCGGGTCTTGTTGATATTCTCATCTTCATAATTTTTACTGAAATTAAAATTTTTCAAAATTTGTCGAACCACTGCCTAGCACCGTGACATATTTAGTAATATTGAATACAATAGCACATTTTGTAAAACCACTGAGTCCGAATAAACCATATTGTTTTTTTTTTGTGATTTGCATTATAATTAAATTGTTTTCTATACTATCTCTTTTATATCTGGTGTATATAATTTTTTTGTTTGAGTGCCCGTCTTCTTGCTAGCATTATTAGCAGGTACGGAAAAGGTTTTTTTGTTGTTGCTGTTAACCGATTATAATTTTGGATTAGAATACAAACCTCCATTGAATTACCGTAGTTTTATTGATAATTTTTCTAGTATTTCGATCCTACAGTTAATGGTTATTTTATTTTACAACGGTAGTTGTCATATTGGTTTCAAAAGGTAATGATAGGTAATTTATTTGAGGTGAGAAAAAATAAGTATACCACTACTTAGTCTCTACCGTCATTCATAGTTCGACCCCTGGAATTTTCCGTAACCTCCATCTGAGGCTATCTGGAACTCTTGACGCTAAGGGTCAAGGGGCCGTGGAGCAAACCACGTAAAAAATCTGGCGCCCGAGCATTGATTCAAAAATTTTGCATCGAGGGTGTCCAAAGTGACGTGTCTAGTTGATAAGAGCCGGAGTGAGGTGAAGAAGAACGTCACAAATTGGCGCCCGAGCAGGGACCTGTTTGTTGATTTAATAGGAACCGTTTTTTTTTCTCTTCGCTTTCATATACCGTATTAGAGCAGGAACCAGACTGTTGATTAGTAGGAACCGTTTTTTTTGTCCGTTTTCGAGTTACCGGATTATTTGCATAGAGCTTGTTGTTGATTGAAGCCAGGACCGTTATTCCGGTTTTGACTTTTTTGTTTGTTTTGTGTTTTGTTTGTTGATTTTAGTAGGCATTGTCGATCCGTTTTCGATTTTTTTTTGTTGTTGTTTTGTGCAGATATTTTTATTCTATTTTTGCCTTGTGGTTGCAGAGAGAGCCGATTATAGTGGAAACTGTTTTATACCGTTTTGATTTTCTTCCTTAAAGTGTTGTTGTATTCTTGTTATTCTGGTTTCGACTGTCTCTTATCGTAGTGTTGAATAGAACAGGTAGCGGTTTATCCCGTTTTTCAATATAAGAGGAGATATAAAGTAAATGTCTAGGAGAAACTCTGAGGAGCTAGACATCACTTTCCTATTTGACCGAGAAGCTGTTGACAAAACACCCGTTCCTTCAGTACCGTCCCAACAACCGACCGTAATTTCTGTTGAAGAGGTTATAGACCAACGAGTAAGCTGGGTGTATACCCTTAAAAACGAGGAATTGAATGCACATTTGAAGAAAAGAAATTTATCCATTGCGGGAATCGTTCCGGAGAAACGGAAAAGACAGGTAAATTTTTTAAGACGGAAAAATAGGTCCCCGCAAACCGCTGTTGACCCGACCGCTATGGCAACTCCACCGATAAATGTACACGATTGGAAGGTCTCTTTTGGAAATCGGGGAGATCCTGCCTCGTTTATAGAAAGAATTGAGGAGATATGCACGGCAAAGAATGTCCAGAAAGATAGTTTGCTGCCAGTGTTACCGGAATTACTATCAGGTGGACCCGCATTTTGGTACCGTAACAACCGGAGTAGGTACACGACCTGGGAAGAAATCGAAACAGATTTCCGTATCTTCTTCTATCCCGTTAATTACGAGGTGGACTTAGAAGCCGAAATAGGTCGACGTTTACAACGGAGAAATGAGTCCGCCGCTACCTTTATAACCGAGCTTCAAACTCTCATGCGTAGACATGGAAAATTAACTCCCGAACAACAGTTAGCATGGCTGTACCGCAACCTATTGCCCGAATACAGGCTGCAAATCAGAAAAGGGGACTTTCATGATTTTTCCTCATTTTGTCAGGTGGTAAGGGAATATGAGCTTCTCAGGAAGGAACTCCAATACGTACCCAGCCACAGTGGACCGAACCGTGGACCAAATCCCCGTCCGCAGCCAACAGCACCAAGATATCCGTCTCACAACTCTACTCCCGGTCCTTCCAGAGTACCCGTCGCAAGCTCCAGTCCACCGTCACCGTCCGATGCTCCTCGCCGTCCGCCTCCGAATACGACACAGCAGCCGTCTGGATCAGCTTCTCGTGAACAAATTTGTTTCCGCTGCGGAGAAGCTGGACATTACCGAAACAATTGTCATAATCCTCCAAAAATATTCTGCTCTTATTGCCGTAAGGAGGGAGTACTTTCCCGTGATTGTTCCGTGCCAGGTCGTGGATTGTTTCAATTCACGGTTCTCCCATTTGGGTTACACTCCGCACCTGCCACGTTCCAGAGATTGGTCGACCAACTAATAGGTCCAGGTTTAGATCCGTATGCCTTTGCTTATCTGGATGACATCATAGTCTTGGGGGAAACATTCGAACAGCATTTGGAAAATCTATCTGAGGTGTTTCGTAGATTACGAGGAGCACGGCTTAAACTCAATCCGGAAAAATGTCATTTCTGTTTACCGTCCATGAAATACTTAGGCCATGTAGTCACTGGAGATGGAATCCGAACCGATCCGGAAAAGGTCGAAAGTATAATTAAATTTGCAGCACCAAGGAATATCCGAGAACTAAGAAGGTTTTTAGGAGTTGCATCTTGGTACCGGAGGTTTGTGCCATCGTTTTCTCAAAAGGTGGCTCCGTTGACAAAATTGCTCCGTAAGTCTCAGCGATGGGAATGGGCTGAAGAACAAGAATCCGCTTTCGTTTTGATTAAAACTTGTCTGTCTGAATTTCCCGTTTTAAGTTGTCTTGATTTTACTGTACCGTTCACCCTGCAGACCGATGCCTCCGAATATGGTTTGGGAATAGCCCTTACCCAGCAAAAGGAGGGTCATGAACACGTGGTAGCGTATGCTAGTCGCACCCTGAGTCCTACCGAGAAAAACTACTCCGTCACCGAGAAAGAATGTCTTGCCATTGTTTGGGGGATTGAAAAGATGCGTCCTTATTTAGAAGGCTACCATTTCACGGTTGTTACCGATCATCAATCTCTTAGGTGGTTACATTCCATAACTAGTCGGTCTGGACGTCTAGCTAGGTGGAGTATTTTTCTACAACAGTATGATTTCGAGATACAGTACCGTAAAGGTGCTCTAAATTGTGTTGCTGATGCTTTGTCTAGAAACCCGCTACCATTGACCGCTGAAACTGACCCACCGTCTGCACTCTGTTTGACTGACGTAACTGCCGAATGTTCATGGTACCGGAACAGGAAGGAAGAGGTCCTGAAGGATCCAGAGAAGTTTCCGGACTACTGCATTAAAGAAGACCGTCTTTACCGTCATTTCTGGGACATAAATGATTTCAGAGAACCAGAAATGTCCGATCCTGGAAACTGTGCATCGCCAAGCCCGACCGAACCCGAGTCCTGCAAGAAAACCATGATGCCCCTAACGCCGGACACCTAGGAATTGCTAAAACCATCACCCGGATTGCAAAACTGTACTATTGGCCTGGAATGTTTCGAGACATCACCAAGTACGTACGTAGATGTCTACAATGCCAAAAGTATAAACCGTCCCAACAAAAGCCCCCAGGCAAAATGCGACCAACTTCAAATCGAGGACCATGGGAAACCGTTAGCTCCGATATAATTGGACCGCTACCACGAAGTAAAAAAGAAAACTGTTATATAGTCATGTTTCAGGATAGATTCACCAAGTGGGTCCAATGCAAACCGTTAAGGAATGCTACAGCCAGTAGTATCAGTACCGCCTTTCACGATGAAGTTTTAACCATATTTGGATGTCCACGTACCGTACTAACTGATAATGGCACACAGTACGATAGCAAACTCTTTAAGGAGCTGTTGAAAGAATTAGGCATCCGACACCGTTTTACACCACCGTACACACCGCAAGCCAATCCAGTGGAACGAGCCAATCGAACGTTGAAGACAATGATTGCGCAATACTGCGAAAAGGATCACCGAGATTGGGACCTCAGATTGGCGGATCTCAAATTTGCTATTAACAACGCAAAACATGATTCTACGGGATTCTCCCCCGCATTTTTAAATTTTGGAAGAGATCCTGAGATACCGAAATCCTTCCGAAAAGAAGTTGAAGATGC
>CAJUYH010003461.1:0-32431 GCA_910591685.1 Galerucella tenella | reverse complement strand
TACTGGGATTCGTATCTGTTCTCTTTATAATCTGTGATTCAGTCAATATGTATTGTGATGCTAGTAGGATTGTGATTTGGAGAACTTTTCATGCCCAATCGTCATTGGCTTTCAGTTTTTTTGTAGTTCCAAGGAATCCATGAATTTTAAGCTTCTCACTAACTGTCAATACTGACAAATTTATTACATTTGACACTGCTGGATTGGACTAACATCACAGAGTACACCATCTAACAAGAGGCGAATGAAAGCCGTTTTCGTGATCGCAATTTTGTGTGCACATGCGTGAATTAATTAGTATATATGTCAATGTCAAGTCGACACATGGTCGACACTTCCGTTCGTTCGTTCCCGTCAGTTACTCAGTACTCTGTTGTGTGGTTGTCACTGCCTTAGTTAGATGGTGTACTCTGTGGTATCAAGTAGTATATCTGTCAGTCTCGACGTATTTCCGTTTAAGTCCAACTTCAAAAGAACCGACAAAGCTTTCGTCTCTTGTTAGAAGGTGTACTCTGTGCTAACATCCCTAGAAAACTTGGACAGTCAATTATATTATTTATAATCTTACACCAAAATGGATCGCGTCTATGATCCAATCTTAGTAAGCCATGCCTGTCTAACAAATCGCCAATTGAGGGGTCAATAGCATCACACTTGAAATTGGTAGGTTTAAAAAGCGCTTGGGCTGCTTCTATTAATAAAATGTACAACACACAGCACATGCATATTCTGGCTTGGATTTTATGAAAGCATAATATAGAGTTTTCGATGTGGATACTTTATTAAAATCTAAAGCACCGAACTAAAAAACCATACAAACGATTAGCAGAAAAACTTATTACATCCATATGTTTGTTAAATGAAAAAGCAGAGTCAAATTTGACACCAAGATCAGTAAATGTTTCAGGTCGTTGAATGGGAATATTTTCTATACAACACATAAGCTTAAGCAACTGCATTCCTCCATAGATTTCACAGATCTGCATAGGTTTAAGTTACCTGCACAAAAAAGAAAATATATATTGATGACTTCGAAAATATCATTTATAGAATTATTAAATAATAGGGGTCCTAAAATATAACCTTGCAGAACTCCCTTATAAGCAGACCTAAATACATTAATCTGAACAAACTGCATTCGATTTGAAAGATATTATTGAAAAAGCACTTTCAGTTTACTAAGAAGAATACCACGATCAATTCAATTAAAGTCTTTCTAAAAATTCGTTTAGATTACATCCATTTGGAGAGTACTATCCATAGAATTTGCTATGTGCTGTGTTATTGTGAACAGATTGGTAGTTGTTGAGCGGCCTTCCATGAATCCGTGATGATTAATTATAATCGCATTTTTAAGGGGCATCTACCAAATTCAACCTTGCACAATTATGCTTTGTATATTTTTTTGTTTCCCTACGTCCTCACGTTTAAGTTCACATAACGAAAATTGTATTAGAAATATGAAAGCTCCGCAACATGTAGGTAGCCAAGCGGTCCAAGCGGATTTTGGTTCACGTACTACTCTATAAGCTTCGTCAGTACTGAACTGGGAGACCGCCGAGACCTGCGAGCGTTGTATCAACCACAGAGTACACCATCTAACAAGAGACGAAAGCTTTCTCGGTTCCTTTGAAGTCGGACTTACACGATATTGAGCGGAAATACGTCGAGGCATTGACACATAAACTACTTGATACACTGAGAAAAGTAACACTACACTAAGAAAAATAGTAGTGTTGTTGAACATCCCTCCCAATTAGGTCTATAAAATATTTTTTTAACTACTAACATGAGAACACCTTATTATTCATCTCATGTATGTAATGAGAAGTGGCTCATTTTTAACCTAATCTTGAAATAGTACACGGTGAACTGAGGGGAATGAACGGAAGTGTCGACTTGACATTGACAGAAAAACTAATTAATTCATGCATGTGCACACAAATTTGCGATCACGAAAACTACTTTCTTTCGCCTTAGATGGTGTACCCTGTGGTATCAACAATGGAACGGCACGCGACTACCGAAGCAGAGAGACAATGTCAGTCATAGAAGGATAGAAAAGCGAGAGATGGATTTTTATCCGATATTTTAGTGGTAGCAACCAAATTTCAATAAGGAATTGTACGGTCATAAGTAATTTGAGGATTCTGAGATTTTTATATAGTATTCATAAAGCTTCAAATTAGACTTCTTATCAATTAGTTTTTCCATTTAATCCATATTTAATTCTTTACAAGGGCTCAAACTTTGCTTAATATGTGTAATTACCTCATGATTCGTATTTTTTTCAACAAAATTTGGTTAGCATTTCAAAGTTTTCATTCGATGAGAACTCTAAGTTCAACATTAATCTACCAAGATATATTTTTTTCTTAATTTTCAATACATCCATTACCTCAAAATTCTTTGCCAAAAATACTTCGATATTTTGTCAAATCGCTGCCGATAGATTCCCCTTAACATATTGATATATAGTTGGCTCTCAGGAAATTCAAATACTTTAAGAAGCAGCTGATGTTAGAAATTGGTCTAAAGCTGGACGCACTTTCGATGTGTTTCAGATAGTTGGAATTGTTGACGTTTCTATACAAATATTGAACATCATAGACAGCTGACGTGCAAGGATAGCAGTACAATCTGTCAGTAGAAATGCTGGAAAGCCATGGAAAACTATTAGTCCAAGATCCCAGAGCGATAAGACATAACTTATTTTCAAATAGATGAAATGCTAGGTTCTCAGTAGCATCCCGTGTGCTTTGAACACCTGTGTGTTTGTGGAGCTATCCTTAGGGCACCTTGGCAGATATCAGGTGAGAAAGATGACTAAAATTGGGAGTTACTTTACTTAAATTTAAATGTCTGATTTTTATATATGTTTTGTAGAATAATATTCTAAAGTAGTATCATAAGTGTCAGACACTTTCCATGGACCAAAACTTTTGTCAGAAGCTTTAAAGCTCCACAAGCTCCGTAAACGTATAGTATTCAGTATAGTTCGAATCTGTTGGAGCACATATAACTTAGTAATGGTTGCCATGATAACATATTTGAAAGTCAGACATGTGAAAATAAATGAAGTTAATCCATACTTTTGCAGCTTTAAGTGTCTGACACTTATGATACTACACTAGAATATTATTCTACAAAACATATATGAAAATCAGACATTTTAATTTAAGTAAAGTAACTGTTATTTTTAGTCATCTTTCTCACCTGATATCTGCCAAGGTTCCCTTAGGATAGCTCCACAAACACACAGGTGTTCAAAGCACACGAGGTGCTACTGAGAACCTAACATTTCATTTATTTGAAAATAAGTTATGTCTTATTGCTCTGGGATCTTACTCTATATCTGGTCCAGCGGTCATCTTTGGCTTCAAAGTTATTGATGCCTATATATGTCCTTTACACTAAAACATTTTATCTGCAAATAAGGAGCACATACATTGCTTAAGTTTTCCACAAACTCGAGCATGATCGTCTACAAAAAAGAAAGCTGGTCCAATAACTGCATGAAGCGAACGTATTCTTTTGTTAATAACCCGCACGTAAATCTGCGCAGTCATGTTCCCATCAAGGACTAACAATTCTGTACGCCCACCTAGGATGAACTGCACTGCTCATAGATTTCTGGAACTTGTGCACTATATAGAGGAGGGATATTTTTAAAAATATCTGTACTTGTCTTTTGTCTGTTTTTCGAGAAAAGATTAAAAAAGTCTCACGCACTCTAAGGCCGAGTTTCACCAAACTACGATTGATCTCGGATTAATTAAGCTCTACTTAATAGTTAAACTAACTTTAGAATATTTCCCGTTTCACCATGCATCAACCCGTCCAAGATAATCGCGATTTCTCAAATCAAGATTAGATCAGCAAACCATTTTGGTAACGTTGTGGAATGCAGAATTGTTCTGTGAAGATGTATAGTTCTGTGTCGTCAGTCATTGAGATTTGATAACATAATCATAACCCTGAATAATATTTTGTGATTACACCGCTCTGGTTATTTTATTTTTGTAATGATAAACTTAATAAATAAACAAGGACTGACGAGCAGAAGCTGAAAAAAAAGAGAGACCCAACATTCACAGTGGAGGATAAACAGATCTTAGTAGATATTATAAGAAAGTATTCACATATATTTGAGAACAAAAACTGATAATGAACCTATGAAGGACGACGAAAAATAAATTCATCTTCACCACTATCGTCTTCGAATGCAAGATCATAAACTCTTCGAAATGCCATAATGGCAAAATAGATCACAAATATTAAAAAATATTTATTTCTCATCTAAAATATAATAGGTATTGAAATCTGAACTAATCGGGCTTCACACAGATAAATCCACCAAAAATGGCCGATTTATACTAAATCGCGATGGTGAAACGTTTCAATATGTTTATCATGATTAGACGCTCCACATAGACATACATCGGGATTGAAACTGTTGGTGAAACTGGGCCTTAAAATCTCAAGCAACAACTATTTTTATATTTCAGTCTGCAGTGATTTCTGCTTAAGATACAACTACAAGATATCCGGCTGTCAAAAATGCAGCATCTACCAAGCTATATTTCCATCGGAATCTGACGCGTTCAGTCCACAAAGCTTGACGTCGAATACCTACAATAATATAGATTGGTACACCTGGTGTCAAGATAAATGTGGAAAAGGAGATGGTGGAGCTGCTTGCAACTGTGATCGCTTGCCGATATAAAAGGTATTATTTTTTATAATTTATTCAAAAATGAAATCCAGGAACATCTATAGTTTTTGTTGGCATTGGCATATGTGAAAAATTATCCCCTGAATCGACTTGAACGTTCTATCTACCATATAGTCGAGTTATGAGTATCTTTAGTTTTGATAAGTGGGTTTTTCAAAATTTTATGACTCCATTTGGAGGAGAAAAAATAGCTTTATACAAAAGCAAACTGTTGCAGTTAACTTCTCGTTCAAAATAACCCTGGTAGCCGTGGATAGTGTAGAATTAGTTGAGTTATGAGTATTTTTAGATTTGAAAAGTGGACTTTCAAACATTTTATGACTCCATTTGGAAGAGAAAAAATTATTTTATACAAAAACAAACTGTGGCAGTCAATTTCTCGTCCCAAAAAACCCCTCTAGACAAGATTTTTTATGTCGAAATCATTTTTTTTGTGGAAAATTTTGAAGCAAGGAGTAGGTACGGAAATATTTCTTATAAACTGGCTCGCTAGCTCGCTAGCTTCCTTATTGCTCGAAATCATGAACTCAAAATAAATGGACATATGTAAAACTTTCCCCTGAATCGATTGGTGAAGAGCGTTTTATCATTCCAATCAGTGAAATTATGAGTATCTTTAGTTTTGAAAAGTGGATATTCGAAAATTTTAAGACTCCATTTGGAGGAGAAAAAATGATTTTATACAAAAACAAACTGTGGCAGTCAATTTCTTGTGCCAAGAAACCCCTCTAGATGGGTTTTGAGGATTTTTTATGTCGAAAACATTTTCTTTGGTCAAAAATTTTGAAGCAAGTGGTAGGTATGGAAATATTTAATATAAACTGGTCCCTAGCTTCCTTATTGCTCAAAAATACACTGAAATATGTAAAATTTTCCCCTGAATCGATTGGTGGAGACTAGAACGTTCTATCTTCGCAATTAGTCGAGTTATGAGTAGAGGAAAGTCACCAAATATGGAATAGTATCCTAATTGGAATGCCTTCATTTCTCTAAGACTATAAGTATGAAACGCAACACTCGACCATCTTCTGTTTCATTCGGTCTACTAACTATCGCACCCTCACCATCGAGTCAGTTGCGCGAATGCTTCACGTGTGGCATGCGTGTTTTGTTTTGTTGTCGTGCAGAAAATTTTAAAGGTAAGTATAATAAACGAGTATTACCAGCTGTTATGTTTGTTTACGTAAGTGTTATACTATTTAGTATATCGGTATTATGTTTATTTCACAATTTTGTGATCTTTTGTCATTAAAATATTGTGACTTTAAAAAATATTTAGAAGAGTTTGAACTAGTATAAAAATCCAAATATGGACAGTCGTCGGTGTCGGTGCTGGTCCAGAGTTTGATACTTGGATCTGTGACTTTTTCAAGTAATTATGTAGCTTCTTCCATTTATCACAATATATTATATTTATTTAATTGATCTCAAAGATATTAATGTCCATTTTTGTTATTTTTATGTTGATTTATGCTTATATTCCATATATGGATACCTATTCCATAGTTGGTTACTCATTTGTGATTTTGTTTTTTGTGTTAGATTTTAATTTGATAACTAGTATATTTGATTAAAGGCTGTTAATTAATACATATAAATGTATGACTGATTAGTAAAAACATTAAACTGATTTAATTTATATGAAGTTTTTTTTATATCCCAAAAACAAAATGGTTTTCCGTATTTGGTGACTTTCCTCTATCATTTTGAAAAGTGGATATTCGAAAATTTCAAGACTTCATTTGGAGGAGAACAAATAATTCTATACAAAAACAAACTGTGGCAGTCTTTTCTTCGTCCCAAAAAACCCTCTATACGAATTTTGAGGATTTTTATGTCGAAAACATTTTTTTGTCGAAAATTTCGAAGCAAGGAGTGGGTATGGAAATATTTCATATAAACTGGTCCCGACAACCTCCTTATTACTCAAAATAATGGACTCAAAATACATGGACATGTAAAATTTTCCATATTAGTCGAGTTATAAGTATCTTTAGTTTTGAAAAGTGGATATTTGAAAATTTCAAGACTTCATTTGGAGGATAAAAAATGATTTATACAAAAGCACTCAAATTTTGCAAACCTTTTAATGAATTCAAGTAGAACATGGAACAAAACAATATAAAATATTTTTCAGGTGTTAATGGAGAATATCAGTCCGGTTCAAGATTAGTTTCCAGCTACATCTATCCGGAATGGTTCTGTCATCTATCTGTCTAGAAATACAGTTGTTTTAATTTTGTTAATAATGACATATGAATATAGAATTTGTTTACGAATATATCTAACGAATTTTTTATAAAAAAAGTATTGATAAATAAAAGTATGATTGTTAATCAGTTTTGACAGGAATATTATTATGCCTTGAAAAAGCTTCAACGTAATAAAAATGATGCGGTTGATTTGCGTACTTTGATTTCAAAAATATTCATTTCAATATAAAGACAAATAAAATTTTGGACTCAAACACTGATAATTTTACTTCCTATTTATTACCAAAGCTGTGTATAAATTTAATTTTCCCACATTTTACCATATCATAGAGTTTTCATCATAGAATATCTTTAGAAAAACATATCACAATTTCAGTTTTCTAAAAAATTAATAGTTTCTTATGAAAAAATGAAAGTCTTAATACTTTACAGAGTGTTTCATTACCTGGGCGGTTCTAAAAATACCCCATTTATTAGATGGTACCATCTTTTTAACTGAGATACAAGATACTTTGTTTTTTTTAGGGTCACAACTAACAAATCACCCAGTATATATTTATGATATTTGGTATATGTGTTTCTCAATCACAGCTCAATTGAACCACTATAACTACCTACAAATAACAAAAATTCAGATCCGGTGTAAGGGAAAATTTAAAAAAGATTATATAAAAGGATTATTCTTTTTCTAATATTATTATCAACATTGAAATATTCTAAACCGAAATAGATAAGAAAACAATTGAATGGCTATTTTGGAATATTGTATTTGCTAAAAAAATCTATGGATACTCTCTATTCTCGAGTTATACAGGGTAAACAAGATTTTTAAGCCGCCAATAATGTCATTTTTTATATCTACTAAAAGTATTTCCATGAGGGATGTTAGTAATGTCAAAGATGGGCAATAAAGTCCTGAATTTTTTTGCATGAATATAAAACCACCCTATATATTTTTTTGTGTCCAGTCCCTTATTAAAAAAGATTTTGAAATTTTACAGGGTGTTGTTTCAGCGTACCTGAATTTGTATCCTTTTTAGCGAATTGGTTTATTGAACTATGATTGTTAAACACGTGTAAAGGTATATGGGATAATTCGATATCAAAATTGACCAAACACCCTGTATCTCGGTTACAAAGATTCTAAGAACCAAAAAATGAAGTATTTCTTGAGCGTATTTTATCTCTTGAAATAAAATCACAACCAAAAGACACTTAAGACTTACATCTTTTTATAAACGATTCAATCTATATGACTATTTTTTATTTGGAACAAAATAGTTGTAGGTAAATAAAGTGAACTATTTCCATTCTATTTATACGAGGGAGGCTTAGAAAGTGGCTGATCTACCTTCACTTATAAAGTAGACAATACTTTGTTTTGCGTTGGAAAAAATCTTATGATAGCACAGATTGCGTTGGAATTTTTTGCAGTGTTGATGTTTTGAGGTTATAAATGGTAAATATGCGAACGAGAACGTATAGATGTAGCAATTTAATTTCAAGCATCCCTCGTAATGACGGCAAAGTCACTAAGTCTTCCAAACATGTATATATAATATTGCTTGTAAAAATAATGAAAAATCTGGGGTCTAATTGTATATATGTTTATAACTGTTGTGTGTATGGCTTTGCTTCTAAATGTTTGAAAATTTATATAAAATTTATTCATCAATCTGTGAATTTTAAATGGGTCTCATTTCACGTCAAATCGATAAATAGTTCAAAATACCACTATAACTCCTGCTTTTTGAATTTCGGTTTTGAATATCTTGTATAGTATTGAAATGGAAAAGATTTGGTGTGAAAAAATCTTCCGAAAACTTTTTTTTTGAAAATGTTGAGTTTCTGAAAACACACAGTTCCAAAAATTTCAGGATCTCTTACGATTAGGACAAGGCTGCACACAAAAGAATCTCAGTTGAAAATTTATTTTCAATCGTCAATTTTGACAATTTTTAATAACTCAAAATTTCACAAACTCGAAATTTTTCAATCTTTTTTTATAGCCTCAAATATCCACCTTGAAAGTGACATAAACAAATTTTCTTGAATGCAATAGTTAACGAGGTATTTAGAAGAAAAACAGGGAGAAATGAGAATAGTGACCAAAATTCAAATCTAAAGAGGTCGATTCCAGCAATTGGTTGATTTGACGTAAAATAACCCCACAACTAATGTTGTCACAAACTTTGACCCCAAAAATAAATTATTATAGATCTTGTGCTATTTGAAAAATAAATTGTATTGTAAATGTCTTCATCGAATACAACTTATAACCAAAGTATAGTGGTTTTAGTTGTACTGTACTATTTAAAATATATATAACATTCTTTTTAATAGAAACAGTCTTGAAATTTGACGAAATTAACGGAATATATGAATAAACCTTAATTTTGGTTTTACAAAATATTTTCTCAAATGTCACATTGCCAATGTGTGAGTGTCCTATGATATAAAAGTTCGCCAAAGCTCCGCCTACAATTATTTTACTTGCACTTATTATGGAAATCATGAAGATCAAATTATCAACAAATTTTATTGAAACCCTTTTTCCAAACGTTGACACGCTCTAACTCAAAAACAATTCCCCGTTAAATTAGTAGGGAATTTTATCTTCTATAATTTTCTTGATAAGAGCAAATATACGATTGGAGGAAGATAAAACGAGATATTCTCAAAAAATTGAGTTCTGCGACCTTTGACATCGAGTATCTAAGGACGTTCACAAGTTGGAATAATGTGACATTTGAGAAAACATTTGTTATACTAAAATAAAGGTTTATGCAAATATTTATCAAATTCTGTTAGATTCCAAGGTGAAATATCAAGATAACTGGACTGTTTTAACAGGTAATATGTAAATATATAACTTAAGACCAATATCATTTGTATTCTGTATCTTCTTCCTACTTGTGGTCAATATTTTTTGTTAAGATTTACTGTACATTATGCTTTGTTTGGGATGTAATAATTATAGACATTGAAGAAGCTTCTGAAACACCTTAATAATAAAAATTTGTGATCGCTTTTTCAATAATGTGATTTAATTTTGATATTTTTTCATGAAAATAACTCAAAATAGGGGATATATAGCCCAGTCGATTTAGTATTTTTGATTTACAAACATTTTTAGCAGCAATTTTTCTTCGGAATTCGTTGGGAGGGGTCACTGGTAGTCTAAGTTCAAAAAGTTGGGGTACCAGACGTGTTGCTTCATCCTCCATCTTGATTCAAAGGATTATTTATTGTCTCTTGAATAACTCGTTTATTTTCATATTTACACGGAAAATTGTTATCACAAAAATTGTTTAAAATTGATTTTCCTACAATTTTGGTTTCCAACAATTTTTTCATAGGATCGATTTCTTTCGATTTATACCCGAAAAGAGGGGGTTAACTTTTGGTTATCGAATTACTCGTTTATTTTCAATTTTACGAGACAAATTGTTGTATGCAAAGTTGTTTGAAATTAAATGTCCCATAATTTTGATTGTTATCAATTTTTCCGTAGGATTGATATTTTTCGATTTATACCTGAGAAGAGTGGGGGTAAAATCTTATCATTGTATTATCACGCTACTGGGTTTTTTGAAATTAAATTTTCCTCAATTTTAATTCTTATCAATTTTTTCGTAGGATCGATTTTTTTCGATTCATACCTATTATGTGTTTATTATTGATGTTGTACCATTATTTTTTCTGTTTGTTTTTCTGTTGCTGATACGTTGAAAATGTTATTTGGTTCAATTATGATTCCGATTTTTTCTAAAGTTTAAATTTTTGGTATGCACGTTCACGGTAAAGGAAAAGAGTAGTGTAAATAATCAGTTTATTTAATTCCGCTATCAAATGTGACACTTTACGTCAGTCCTTGACGTTAGGTAACGTCACATTTTTCATAACCTTCATATATCAGTTAAGAAAAGTAGTTATGTAAAAACTTTACGTAACTATTTATGTTTCAACATAGAGATACCACATGAGTTTCAAAGAATAATTTATTAATTAGGTAGGTACTGTCAAAACTGACAATTATTTCATTATTTAAACTGTACAATTAACCCATTATTTCAATTCCATAGTATTTTGAGATTTATAAACATTGAAAACATTATTCAGGACACAGTTATTTAAAGTAAGTAAATTTTCTGGGTGAATACATCATAGTAACAATACTTCTAACACCATTTGATTCCACTTCAATATTATCATTGTAATTGAAGATCTTATTGAATATTAGGAAAGCGCGGAATTAGATAAAACGTTGTACGTAAACACGTTATGAAGAGAGCGACATTGTTCAACACGCGTAATTTGCAGAACTCGCTAGCGCTCGTTTTGGCAAATATTACGCTTGTTGAACAATATCGCTCTTTTCATAACTAATTACGTAAATATCTATTATCGAACAGTATAATTATCACAATTGAAAAAAATGATTTTATTTTCTTTTCAGTACACTTTTATAAGTCTTTCTCAATTTCAATTACGTCTGTTTGGAACGTTAAGCCGATGGTTCCGTCATGCTTTCGTCGTTCGATTCTTCCTCTTAATTGTCGAAGAATTTGTCCGTAAGCTATTGAAGGTCGGGGGTGACTTGTTCTGATGGCAATGGATTTTTTTTATTTGCGCAGTATCTTCGAAATCTCGAATGTTCGACTTGCAAACGAATGAATTTATCAGTCGTATCAGTCCCACATGGGAGTAAGCGAATAGTGTCTTGCGCAGAACGTCAGAAAAACAAAAACAAATAAATATCAAACATAACCTGCTGTGGATATAGCGTGTCATAGATAGATAAATCATAGCGATATTATACTAAGTTTTTTGTTAAATAATACTACTGAAGAAAAATGAACGCAGATGAAGCTTTTATGCATCAAATAATTGATGATTTGCAAGATGCTGAGGAAATGGCTGAAGATACGACAAGAAGGTTTTCTGATAGAAAAGATCCTTTTACATTAAATGATCGGCAATTCTTGGAATTATATAGGGTGGATAAAGAAACTGCCCGTCTGTCCAAGAGAATATCTTTTAGGGCCAAATTCAACTTCATATTGTCTTTACGTAAAAGAATTACAAAACAGAATAAAAATAAACCAAAAGCTACATGTAATCTTCTTCCTTTCACGTGCTTTTTAAACTAATCTCACACTATTCTACAGTACACTTTACCTAAAAAATGACACATAAGATCTACAAAGCTGTTCGCCACTGTGTTTGGAAGATACTGCTATTTGAATTTTCGAGTACCGTTCGATTCGTGTGAAATTATTCGTACGAACAAAATCCATTCGACGTTCTCGCGAATAGTCGAATGTTCAAAGATACGGGTCCTGAAGGGTTTTTACCACTACCAAGGTAATCTTCATCCAGCAGCTCTTGAATTGAAACAACGTTTTCACACGTTTCGAGTATAAATCGGAAGAAATGGATCCTATGAAAAAATTGTTAAAAACCAAAATTGTAGGAAACTTAATTTTAAACAATTTTTGTGATAACCATTTTCAGTGTAAAATTGAAAATAAACGAGTTATTCAAGAGACAAAAAATAATCCTTTAAATTAAGATGGCGGATGAAGCAACAAGTCTGGTACCCCAACTTTTTGAATTTAGATTACCAGTGACCCCTCCCAACGAATTCCGGAGGAAAGTTGCTGCTAAAAATGTTTGTGAATCTTGGCCCGGTTTTGAGCTAACCCGATTGGGCTAATATATATTATGCATAAATTGAATTTAATATGAACCAAAAAGATTATTATCAGTTCCATATTTTAGAATTAATACATAAAAATTCGTAGGCCATTTATTGGAGGTGTTAATTTTTTGTTTCATGATATGATCTGGGCTTTTTTCGACACTAACTGGCATTTAGACTTAGGAGATTGGCAATTCAATTTTCTTGTATTTTTTTCACATCTCCCGCCTCCTCCTTGAGCCTACACTGTTACTTATTAACATAATATCCCATTTTTTATATATGTAAGTACCTACTAAATTTAGTAGTTTTACCTATTTTCTAATAATTTTTAACCATATAATTGTTCTGCTTTCAATTTAATCTCTTGTGATTTTGTTTCAAATCAAATTTCTGTTGTGTGAATAAAAATTTTATATATTTTTATCGCTTAAAAAAAAGTATCAACAGAACAAACAGCTATAAAATTGATCTGAATTCGCCTATGGGTTTAAGCAAAGGCTGCAATTGTACAAATGGACGTAGGATAGGTTGTTATTTTCAAAATTTTATCATTGTTTGATACATTATTACCATTGTTGTGTAAAGACAATAACTATTTAGATACCAAGTTAAATTTTAAGAATTTACCTTTAGGTATTATGTCTATTTGCAGAGCTAGGACGATTCAAAATAAAATTTAATACATTTTTTACCAAATTGAACTATTAATTCGTATTTTCAGGATATATGTTTTATAAGGGCTAGATTTAAAAATTGCGTTTCTGATTCCAAACAAATCACTTAAATGTAATTTTGAGTTCAAGCTCATCACCAAATTTATTTCCGAATTCCTCAAACTGTTATGAAAATTTTGGCTTGAGTTCCACCAGCGGAATTATGGATTTGAAATTTAAAGTTAATATGACATATCTTAGAATCCGCGCGAAATTTATAATTTACGCAAGCGTTGTTCAATAATAATAACTTTCCGCCGCCAAACGGCCGACAACTCATTTTCAACGGCAAAGTTTATTTTTGTAAGAATTTCGTCCGCAATTTGGCTTAATAATATTTTTTTGCGCGATCGATCTTTTTTGTTTATTTACAGCATCGGTTGTCAGGAGGGTAGGTTGTGTTTACTGGTTTCTAAGTCTAACACGTCGGTAAGTGATTTACTTACCATTCAGACGTCGGTAAGTAAATTTTACCGACGCCTTAGCCATTTAAGTGGTCCTAAATAATATATTACTTCATTCATTACACAAAAGGAACAAAAAAAATAAGAAGATATATATTTTTTTAATGAACAGAATCGAAGAGAACAATATAAAAAGTAATAAATAGCATGAAAACAATTTCACCAAAATGATAATCATATTTTATACTGATCGAGAAGTATAAATGTCACTTTTGACATTTCGTTCATTCCGAAGAAATTTAAATTATTTTATTCGGAGCTTATTTCAATACGATCGCGCAAAAAATGGTATAAGCATTTCGAACGTTAAGGGTAATACCGGTCTCCAGCAAAATTGGAGGCTTCGCTACGCTCAGCCTCCAAACATTGCTATCGACCGGTAAACAATTCTTACCGTTCTTGATACTTAAAATACTATATTTTATTTAAATTTGAGGGGAAGGGTGAATGCAATGATTATTTCCTTCCCCTTCTTCAAATACACAATGTAAGACATCATCAAATATAAACGGACTTAAAATCCCATTTATTTTCTTGGTTTTGTAAGTCTCACAGAAAGTGGAACTCGGTTAGACCGTGTAAAACGGAATTTGGGTATCAAATGTCAGCCATTTGTCGCTGGGCCCTCAGGACGGTGGCGAAGTAGGGGAGACCGGGGCATAATGAGCACTTTAAGCAAGTTGTTTAATAAAGTCGGTAAGTAATTTACTTACCGACGTCTGACCGGTAAGTAAATCACTTACCGACGTGTTAGACTTAGAAACCAGTGAACACAACCTACCGTCCTGACAACCGATGCTGTAAATAAACAAAAAAGACCGATCGCGCAAAAAATGTATTAACTACGTAACACGCTACAAAAAGCAGTATCATCATTCTTTAAAATGAATGTGTAAAGTACCATTTGACAGTTTCTAATATTTTTGTCAAATGCATATTTTGCCCTATCAGTTGGGGCAAAATGGACACTTGAAAGGGGCATAATGAACATGAAGTTAAAAATGAATTGAAGAGGACCTGAATTGAAAAAAAAGGATTCAACGTTCATTCTGTATCTGTATCTGTAGAGTGGGGAGGGTGAGTGTGTAGGCTCACAGCACTTAGGCCACATGTGACCCATTGTACATCCTCCCGAGGAGTTGTCCTCCTAGGTCATTGTCCATCCTGTCCTTCTCAGGAAGGTGGACAGATCACTAGGAGACATCTCCTTTATATCGGCAGGTGTAGGCCAAGACTCACCGAACACACACTCTCTTATTGACGATAACTCCGGACACTCGCATAAGACATGCCTGACAGTTTCATCTTCCTGTTCACACATCCTGCATAGAGGTGTGTCCACTAACCCCATAGTATGGAGGTGTTTCCTTAGTTGACAGTGACCAGTCAGAAATCCTACTGTTAAACGTAGGTTTTTCCTGGTCATCGCCAAGTATTTCTTCGGCGCCAGCTTTCCAGGGTCGTCCAGGGTGATCATGGCAAGACTGCATCCTTTGATTCCATCCCATCTCTTAAGGGATTGAGCATGGGTGTAACGTTTGGCTAGTTCCGCAATTGTCGAAGTCGTTAGGCCGTAGGTGTCACTGGGTCCTAGAATTTTTAGTCCAGCGGCGTCCCTGGCTAAAGAATCAGCAGTGCGATTTCCTTTACTCCTGTCGTGCTCTTTAACCCACCTCAGGATAATATTGTTATCTGCCGAGGCGTCAGCTAAATCTTGTTGGCACTCTAGTACTAGCTTCGATATAACACGTTGTCTGTTCAAGGCTAATAAGGCTTGTCTACTATCAGTGCAAATTATTATGTTTTTGCCAGAAATTCCTCTTCTGGTTAGTTCTCTTGTGGCAATTGAGTTACCAGCCAGTTCTGTTTGAACCACGCTGGTATTGTTTCCCATTCCCCACTTAATCTTGAGGCTCAGTGCTCTCGAGTAAACTCCACATCCTGAGCCTTCTTTCATTTTTGAACCATCTGTATAAATGCGTATTGCATTTGCAGCATCTGGCTCTACGTTCATTATTTTTGGATATACAATATTTTATAATACAGATTCAACATCAACTTTTTTGTGGCACTCCAAATTGATTTGCAGCAGTTTTATTACACCCGCTATTTGATTCTATAACTGCTTTAATAGCATTTTCCATATAATTTTTGTCCCAAGATTGCCTATTACTTTTTTTTGTATGTACGTAACATATCTCCTTTTTCTGTGAGAAAAAAACAGTCGTTTAATTTAAATTATATTTTTAAGTAGTATGATGCAAAATGGGCAGGTGCTCATTATTAAATAACTTGAATATATCATAAGTAATCAAAGCTTCTTCTTCCTTGTGGCATTACTTATTCTTTTTTCTCTCATTCTTTTGGGAATCAAACCACAATGATGTTTTTTATTTTTTATTAATTCATCTGAACACTATTAATAGAACTGGGTACCGGTAAATTATTCGAAATCAATTGTTCGAAATCAATTGTTCGAAAATCAATTTTTCAAATGACCGATTATTCGAAAATCAATAGAACTAATATACATACCACCGGACCTGCGCAAGTTATAGCATTTTCTACAGATTTTTGTATATTTGGTTATGTGAGAGGCCTTAAATGCATACATCGTTTGATACAAATCAAATATTTATATGTGCTTAAGTATTTGATGCTAGTCTTTTATGAAAATTAAGGAAGAAATATAGATTTTATAGGTCTATTGGATAATATCCATTTCTTCCTTTAAGGACTTATATATTAGTCCATTTTGTCGCTTTTTTCAAAGTATTTCACATTGTTAATACCAAGTGCCTAGCTCTGCGTAATAATTGTTAATTTTTAGGCTTTGTGCAATGTCAGCAAAAATTGGCTTGAAATTTGATTTGGTTTGTACACCATTATGGGCATAAATGTCGTTATATCTTGAAACTGAGTCATTATTATTTTTATTGTAATATATTAATTCACTAATAGGTATATGTTTTTTTTGTGCTAACTATTCATGCTTTAAATACCACACCATTTTCCAGTAATTCAGGGTTTCTTAACGTGGGGTCCATGGACCCCTTAGGGGTCCGTAGCATGTGTATCGGGGGTCCGCAGTAGATCAGTCAGTCTAAACATATTTATTAGGAAATTGTGTAGTAAACTCGACGAGACTTTGTCGGGTAGCTTCAATAATAAAAAAAGCGAATAAGAACAAAAGCAATCGGTTCCAAAAAAGTTCCTTCCGCCCCGTATCGACGATGCTCTCATACCAGACGCAACACGTCGTCACGGCGCCGGCGACATGAGCGAATTGGCCACTGACTTACTACGTGTCGCCGCGTCCCGCCCCACCTTCCGCGCCGTTCCCGCTCACTCACTCACTCCCGCGATACAAGCAAACGAGTTTATATCTAGAGATCCCTCAAGTTACAAGTACTCATTGTATCTTACATCGACATGCCTTGGCTTCACGAACTTTGCCTACTTTTCTGAAGGAAGTTATGTCTACATGCGTCAAAATAATAAACTTCATAAGAGCAAGAGCCTTAAACCACCGCCTGTTTAAAAGGCTTTGTCAAGAAATGGGGTCAGAACATGAAGTATTGCTTTATTACACAGAAGTTCGTTGGCTGTCAAGAGGACAAGTTCTGAAGCGCTTGTTCGAGTTGCGAGAAGAAGTGTTACTTTTTCTAAAAGGCAAAGAAAATTCATTGTATGCATATCTTGAGAGTGAAGATTTTGTACAAGGGCTAGCGTACTTGGTAGATATATTTACTCATTTGAACGAAATTAACCAGTCTCTTCAGGGTCCTGCTGTCACCATCGTAGATGCCTCTGAACGGTTAAAAGGATTTTTAGGTAAACTGCCACTTTGGAAAAGGAGAGTGGAAACAGGTAACTTAGCAAATTTTCCGATGCTGGAAGAGTTGATAAAACAAGGTGACGTAAATACGACAAAAATGGTACAGGAGGTACGTAAGCATCTGGAAACATTGCAGACGTCTTTTGAAGGTTATTTTAGCTCAGAATCGCTTGAAAAAGAAACGTGGGTGCGGAGTCCATTTTTAATCGATATTGATAATATCAGCGACGACGATCTTATTAAAGATGACTTAATTGACATGAGATCTAAAGAAGTTTTGAAAGCTGAATTTCATGCAAAAGATCTTGACGAGTTTTGGTGCTCTTTGAGTCAAGCTTATCCTCTTCTTGTCAAGCGTGCTATGTCTGTTCTGATACCATTTGCTACTACGTATCTTTGCGAGGCAGGGTTCTCGGTTCTGGTATCAATAAAAACAAAAAGTCGCAACCGATTAAACGTCGCAGATGACATGCGCCTTGCCTTGTCGAAGACTGTCCCACAATTTAACGTTCTCATTGAGGCCAAACAGCAGCAACCTTCTCATTAACATAGTAGTAAGTGTATTAAAAGTGCCAATAAAAGAATTTTTGATTAATACAAATAAGACTTTTTTTATTTCCAAAAATATTTATGGCTGGGGTCCGTGGAATAGTTTAAATTGTGAAAGTGGTCCGTGACTGCAAAAAGGTTAAGAAACCCTGCAGTAATTGTTGTAGTTTAACACATAATTGCAGCTTAGATAATTATCACTTCAAATCACAACCTTAATTCATCCACTCGTACTTACTTAATATTTTGAATATCTTTATAGCTGCATACACATGACTAGAAAGTCAAGAAAACATTTGATTATGTGTGAAAAATTTTTAATTTTAAAAATTGCAAAGCGCTTTCGGCTGTTAAGCGATACCTGCAAGTATTAGGTACTATTACTATACTATACTATACTATTACTATTATTACTTACATGCAGGTATCGCACTGATTATGGCTTAACAGCAGAAAGCGCTTTGCAATATTTAAAATTGAAATTTTTTTACACAGAATACAATGTTTTCTTGACTTACTTGATATTTGCCCTTGACACCCTCCATCTCGCATCCATATAATCCTAATCTCCTCTAGTCAAAAGTATTTAGATGTTTGGTACAACGCGCCCTTAATGTTCCTAAATATCGCTTTAAAATTTAGGGACTCATACAGTGTGGAAACCACTTATGGAATAAGTGTCATTATTTTAGAAAATTATAAAAAATGCATAGACACGTCAACTTTTGAATTGAGTTGTACGTTATGTAAACATAAATTTAAAGGTACAGGGTGATTCACGCAAGTATGCCATAGTCGGTGTTGTTTTTTTTTTAATGAAACATGCACCCTGTATATTTGCATATTTTTGAAATCCTCTTAATGAACCGATTCCAACAAAGTAAATAATGTATGGTCAATTAAGAATTATACAAGGTTAAATTTTAAAATTAAATTACACTTGAAATATTGGTACTTTTTTAAATTTTAAAAATATGGATTTATCAAAAATCTAAACTAACTGATTATTAGTCGTATTTGTATATTAAACAAAACCTGCTACGCCCATGAATTTTATCATAAATACCTAAAAATTGCCTAAAAACGCCAATAATTGGACAAAATTGGTGAATAATGTGGATTGTTTTAAATCGGTGAATAATGTGGATTGTTTTAAATCGGTAAATAATGTGGATTGTTTTCTATTCTGTCAGTTGTTGATGTGTTGACAGTTTATACTGAAAAAGTAAAATCTTTGTCAAACACTCTTTCCTTGTCGACATAACAATGAAATATTTAACTGAGACTCACCGAATTGAGATTTTAATGATGATCGGGTACGGGGATAACTGCAGAAGTCAAGTTGAAGTGGCAAACTTATTTAATCACAGGTATCCCGAATTGCCTAATATTTCACAAAGTACTGTGTCTAAAATTCATGCACAACTCAGAGAACTTGGACATGTCAAACCATTGAAAAGAAAACCACACTTTGTTGAAGATGATGTGAAAGTGGATATTTTTTTAAGTGTCGAAGAGAATCCAACTTCAAGTACACGTCAAATTGTCCGTGAAAATAATGTTAGTCATACAACTGTTCTAAGATGTCTCCATAAAGAAAAACTTAATCCCTACAAATTAACTTTTGTGCAGGAGTTAACAGAAGACGATCCAGATCGTAGAATGGATTTCTGCGAAAGATTGATGAATAAGCTGAACAGAAATGAGATAGCTCTTGGTACCATTCTTTTTTCTGACGGGTGAACATTTACATTGAATGGAGAGTTAAACCGACAGAACTGACACATACTCAGTACCCTCAAAAGGTGAACGTTTGGGCCGGTATCACAGGCGACCATATTATTATATATTCATAGATGGAAATTTGACAGCTGAAAAATATATAAATATGCTTAGAAATGGAGTTATCACTGCGTTGGCAAACTTTTATCCCAACGCAATAGATCCTAACTAACCGAATGAAAATGTTTGGTTCCAGCAAGACGGGGCAACGCCCCATTATGCTTTAATGGTAAGAACTTATTCAGATGAAATCTTCCCCAATAAATGGATTGGACGAAGAGGTAATATTGAGTGGCCATCTAGATCGCCAGACCTTACGCCGTTAGAATTTTTCTGTTGGGTTATCTCAAGAACAAAGTATATGCAACACAACCGCAACTAGGAGTTAAGCAGGAGTTCTATAGGAGACTGTGCTATTGCCAACAACTAGGTGGAGAACATTTTGAGCATTTTTTTAATGTATTAAAATCAAATACATCAGGTATTTTATGTATGTGTTTAATAACTGTAAAAATAAAAATTTCACCCTGTATAATTCATAATTGACCATACATTTTTTAGTTTGTTGGAATCGGTTCATTAAGAGGATTTCAAAAATATGCAAATATACAGGTTGTTTCATAAAAAAACAACACCGACTATGGCATAATTGCGTGAATCACCCTGTACATTTACATTTATGTTTACATAACGCACAACTCAATTCAAAAGTTGACTCTCGGCATTTTTTATAATTTTCTAAAATAATGACAAAGAATTTTATTCCATATAAGTGGTTTCCACACTTTATATGTAGTTTTTCTTTCTTTCTCATTCTGACGAAGACGTAATTCCCATGGTTTTTGACGTCCTAATACATGTTTTAACGATTCCAACCTTAAGGTTCAATTTTCCGTTACTGCTCATTTGTCTTCATTATGCCTTCCTTTCTGCGTAGCAACAGCCTAGCGGTAAAATTTAAGTGTAGCACCATAAATGGTTGGCCTTTGAAAGATAGTTTTTAGCAACGAGCTAACCGTCTTGAACAATGTAGCAATACACCAAATTTCCGTAATTATATCTATCTCACAGTCTCAATGTCACAAGTCTGAATACCTATAGGTGGACGTTTATTGAAAAAAAAATAATTATTTTTCATTTTTTACACCAACTCCAAAAAAATTTTAATTTTGAAAACATTATACATCTTCACCGGATACGATTATACATTGAAAACACAAGAACTTCTTCACGTAAAATTTGGTAAAAACCGTCTATACTTTTCGTTTTCCGAATGGGGTCTATAAAAATCACTATAAGAGGTCTTATTATACCATGACGCTTTGATCTTATTCAACTTATCCCCTTGTGTGGGCTTTTCTGTCTTCTTTTTTTCTAAAACTGGACTTAAATTCGATCTTGTTAGATCTGTTAATTCACCTACTCCTGGTAATGTTGCTGCATAGTTCGCCCTACAGCTGTAAGATCTATTATTTTTTTTAGCCGAAATATTTTCTATCGTGTCTGTCGGCTTTAGTTGAACGTTACCCAGTAACTTGGTAATATTTTTGAACGACGCTGTATTATCTTCCACTAAAATCCTTCTGGTACTCTTCTGCATCCGAGCAGTTTTAGCGAAAGAATCTACACTCGAAGAAATATTCCTACCTCTAGATATCTTCGCTAGTTGCGACTTGGCGAAAGTTACCTGTAACTTTTTTCTAGCGTCCGATATAGTTTTTTCTCTTTCTATCGGCCATTGTTTACTGTAAATACCATATTTGTGCTTTGGAATTTTATCTACAGCGCCGTACTGCTTCATTCTGGAACGAAGAAAATTTTAATGTTATTATCAAGGCACCGATCCAGCTCATCAGGTCAGTATTTTGACGGTAGGTAAACCGCTCGATAATTAGAACAGTGAGTAGAAGCCTAGTCTACTTTACTTTAGATAGCAAGACACTATAGTCTAGTCGGGTTAGCCGAAAAACTATCAAATCATGGATGTGAAAGCAGTAGGCGAGATTTTTGATGGAATCCCTCAAAAATATCATGGTAATGATAATCCCTTGCCTCCACCGGTCTTTAGATTGTGCTAATTGCACAATAACAGTTTATAGTCAAAACAACCAAAAATGGGCCTGTTGATGTTGATCGTTTGCCGAGAACCGTTGATCAAGCTTGGGATTCAATAACTCGGGATTAAATGGTCCGAATTGAACATTCAAAGCGCCAAAAGTTGTGTTTTTCCAAGTTCTTTAAGTGGTTTTATTCAGATTTTAATTAAAATAAAAAACAACACAGATATCTTAATTGTTACTAAGGTAAAATTTTAACCACTTTTTCAAACTAACGTCTGAGTCAGTTGAGCCGAAAAAATTGTTGATTAAATCATTGCATATGATAGCTGTAGCCTTCTAGTATGTGTAAAAACATTATTGTGAGTTTAAACAAGTTTTTGTGGCTTATGTCTGTGTTCTAACAATGTCTATTTCTTTTACTTAATGATTATTAACAATTAGATTACTCAGCAACTAAATAAGATATCGAAACCGCGTTTGTTGCATTCAGTTCAAAAAATAACGTATTGTGAAACAAATAATGATTTACATTGCTCCATAAATTGCATTCGTATTTTGCGTCTGAAAAACAGCTGTTTTTTCAATTTTTTTTACTTATTCATCCGATAAATTCAATACTTTTCGAGTAAAATTAGGAAACATGGCGAAAAACAGGCCCATTTTTGGTTGTTTTGGCTATTAAAACTGTTATTGTGCAATTAGCACAGCCTAAAAACCGGTGGAGGCAATTGATTGTCATTAACCATGATATTATTGAGGGATTCCATCAGAAATCTCGCCTACTGCTCTGACATCCACCTTTAATGCTAACCCGACTGGACTACTATTGCATTCTACATAACAGATATCTCAGTATAAACCAAAGTACCTCAAGCGCCAAACGAGATAGCGACCAATCGCGCAGGTATAGACTCTCCCAACTAAATTACTATCAGTTTACGATAAGCCACTTGCCTGACAGTGTCGTACCTATACCACAAACATTATTCAGACAATGCCAAATGCCAACAGAATTGGAGGACAACTAATGATACGCCTCTGTACAGAGCATTTATATGTCTTGCAAGAGCTGTAGTGGAAGGTAACATTGAAAATGAGCCTGTGCGCATGGGGGCGGGTTCGCCATGTCGTTTGGCGCTTGCAGTATCTATTCTAGTCTTAAGGCGCGTTCTCACTAGTCGATTTTAGTTGAACGATTTTTATTGATCAACTAAAATCGGATGAAAATCCCTGTGTGAACCTACATTTCAATTTTTGTTGAACGTTAAAGATCGTTTCAACAAAAGTTGAATCAATTTCTACTTTTATCGTTCAAGTATGAGTCACCGTATGATTTTGATGCGCGATTCATCTTGCTCAGTGTTCAGTTTGGCAGTCAAGGAGTCAAATGTTTAGTGTTTATGTTTATTGTTCATATAACTTTGATTATATTTAGTGGTTTTTTTAGAGAAAAGAACCTACTCATTTTAAAGTACACACTTTATTTTGTTGAGCTTTCGTCGCACTTCGTCAACTTCATCATCAGAACAAAACTTGTGATTAAAAAATAATATTTAAAAACTCCATTATATAAAAAATACAGAATACTTTCATAAAAAACTTGTTTCAATTTTGATTATACCAAACTATTGTCAAAATTGAAATTGTAAAATAAAATGTTTATAAATTTGTGCTGGTAAATAGCAATTTTGAAGGAGGTATTCATTGATTGATGTCAGTTTCAGTGTCAATGTTTGTACTAGTATTAGTTACAGCTTTACGCAAAATTGTACCTTTTTACTTTAGGAAGAAGTTCTTCATTGCAAATTGTTTCCTTCTCAAAATCCATTTCGAACCCAAATATTACGCTTGGCTCGTTTCTTCCTACATTCTGATAACATATTTCTTTGTTCTGTACTAATAAATTCGCAAATGAACCAAACACCCGCACGGACAACCTCGTTAGTCGCCATTTTGCTTTCAACTATCGGTTCCACATTCTTTGAAACATGAGAACCAAAAATTGATTCGATTTTAGTTGATCAATAAAAATCGTTCAACTAAAATCGACTAGTGAGAACGTACCTATAGGGTCCATATAGGGGTCCATATAGGGCATGTCCACGTGACGTCACAAACTATTTTGACAACAGCCTGGTGGTAAAACGATAAACAAAACAAAGGGTTCGGAACCCGTGGTACTTAATAGTGGGGTTATGCAGATTTATAATGATAGATCGTGTTTGAGTTTAGTTGGTTTTGCTTCAGTGTACTTTTAAAGTTATTTTAATTGTTGAGCTTGCATATTTAACAATATAATATAATATAGGTTAATAGTTGATTGTTGTTTGATAATTATTGATCGTGTTTATTGTTTATTGTTTTACCACCATGGTATTGTCAACTGTCGTGGACATGCCATATTGGGGATTCAAATTAAGATCGTAGCACTGGAGCGGCGATAACTGAACTACTCACTTTGTGTATACCTAACCTCAATTATCTTTTACAGAACATTTCCATTGTAGTTTTTGACGTTGCCTTTGGCTTATTTTCGTAGTTTTATAAGCAATGTTATTTGCATTCAATATACAAATTTATGTCAATGTTATAAAATAATGTACAAAGTAATAGTTCCTTTTCTGCCACCAGATAAATTATCGGTTATATTGAATTCCCGATAACCGATGAATAGGCATATTCTGCATTCTTAGTGTTATGAAAAATCGACTAATGATTCACCTTTACGTATAAAAATTCCCCCTGAATCAATTGGTGGTAGTTAAATAATTCTAACCGATGAATTGTGAGAGTTATTTGAAGGTGAACCAGCCGATTTATTGAAAAACCATTTCACGAATTCCACGCATGTTTTATGTAACCCGCTTTGTTGTGTATTTTACCTATATTGACTTCCAGCTCTCCACAACCAGCTTTCAACTTTTTCTAGCCACAGTTGTTGTTGACCTATTACTGAGCCTGGTCTACATAGTCTCATCCAAGCTATAGCTTCTCTAGCTGTCATCAAGTAATGTTTTATCAGGTAAGCACCAATGAGAGAACCAGTTCTACCAAGACCAGCCTAAAGATTAATGAATGAGTGAAAACTGAGTACAGGTAGATTTTTAATGTGTTCTCATATTTACCTTACAATGCACAGCTATGGCAGACGGTGCCATTTCAGCAATTGATAAAAATTTCAGTAAAATATCTCGTGGAGGCGTGGATCCATCGGGATATATCAGATCAAAATGTTGAATACCAACTTTAGTGAATCTAGAATCGAAAAAATGTGACTAAAATTTGAGGAAAAACAGTTTGAAAGCAAAAAGTTGCATATTAAAATGTACCAGTGAAGTACCCAAGGAGCACAATGAAACATTAAGGATTTCATTGAGTTATAAAACAGTTTTATTATATGGTGAATGAAAATATACTTATGGTTTCAAGGTTACCTTGAAGTATTTTTGGCAAAGAATTTTGAGGTAATGGATGTATTGAAAATTAAGGAAAAAATATATCATGTAGATTAATGTTGAACTTAGAGTTCTCATCGAATAAAAACTTTGAAATGCTAACTAAATTTTGTTGGAAAAAATACGAATCATGAGGTAACTACACATATTTAGCAAAGTTTGAGCCCTTGTAAAGAATTAAATATGGATTAAATGGAAAAACTAATTGATAAGAAGTCTAATTTGAAGCTTTATGAATACTATATAAAAATCTCAGAATCCTCAAATTACTTATGACCGTACAATTCCTTATTGAAATTCGGTTGCTACCACTAAAATATCGGATGAAAATCCATCTCTCGCTTTTCTATCCTTCTATGACTGACATTGTCTCTCTGCTAAGGTAGTCGCGTGCCGTTCCATTGTTGATACAACGCTCGCCGGTCTCGGCGGTCTCCCAGTTCAGTACTGACGAAGCTTATAGAGTAGTACATGAACCAAAATCCGCTTGGACCGCTTGGCTACCTACATGTTGCAGAGCTTTCATATTTCTAATAAAATTTTCGTTATGTGAACTTAAACGTGAGGATGTAGGGAAACAAAAAAATATACAAAGCATAATTGTGCAAGGTCGAATTTGGTAGATGCCCCTTATGTCTTTAAGCGTGTATATTGAACACTTTTAAAACTTTCTATCAAAGCGCATGGTTTTAAAACGTATTTTACTTGGTTTTGAAAGTATATTTAAGAAAGCCTTGGAAACAGTTACTCAAGGTGATAGTGATTGATGAGGGTTTTTATTTTTGGACTTAAAGACCTGTTCCAGAGTGGACCCTTTCATACTGAAATAACCTTAAGACTTCTTTTAAAACCAATTGGTCTTTTTAGAGTTTTATTCAACAATTCTAAAGCATCATTGTACTTAATAATGAATAGAACCGTTTCGTACTACTTGGGAGGTATCCAATGACCTTAAAAAGTGTTATTTGGACGTAAAATGAAGAAATCTGTGATAAAAAAATGTATATACTCACGCTGAAGCATTGTATACTATATAGTTCAATCTAATAATGGTTTTTACGTCATTCTTGAGAAAGTATTTGATATAAAATTCTGGAGGATGTGCCGTGTGGTTATCGGCAGGTCCTATGAAAGCAAGAAACTTCCTTGGCAACAGCCAATTCATGTCACCGTATTGAAGTTTGTCGTATAAATCGTATTCTACAACGTTAAAGTCTTCGAAGCTAACAAAGTTGAACGTCATGGCTCTTTGAATGGCTTGAAGGCAATCGATGATTCTCAAAGTAAAACCGCAAGATTGTTGAGAAGCGTCTAAAAACTGTCTGCAACAATAATGTTTTAATTTAAATATTTTGGTTATTGTTAGAGTACTTATATTTTACTGAAGTAAAGTTTAATATGTTTCTAAGACTTTTATTTTATCCCTATATGAATGAAGAAAGATATGTCTAGAGTTAGATATAACTATACGTATAGACCTCTACACGTCACTAGCGAAACCTCTGCAGCTCCGCGATGGGTTGCTGCAGAAATCATCCTGTCTAATTCACTGTTTCCTATTGCTGTTAGGAGATGAAATTGCACGAAAAACTGGGTTTTTTAAATAATCAGTACGGCTATAAACTATTTGCAATTGAGCGCAGTTTCCTTACTAGTTAAGCAATGTTGAAATTTACAAATAACATATATTATCAAAAAGTCCTACTTGTAGGGTCCAAGTTCTTGTAAAATGCCCCAAATGGCTTTGGGATGAAAGTTGAGGTACATTACACAAAAAAGTCCCATCAAACAAACAGCATTAGCTTTTTTTTCAGGGTGATCGCAAGTATAGTGCACGACACATTTCAATCCCTTTGCATACTGCAGATATTTCTTCAACTTGTAACAATATTTATACAAACAAGACAAATTCAAAGGACCGAAATCGTTATAGTAGTTTTCATAAAGTAGTTCATCATCTATACAAAAATACAACGTATTTATGTTATTTTTTAGTTTAATTATCTCTTTTCCTTTGAGTACTGCAAAGTACAGATGCTTGTTAAGAATCTCCACATAACCATTAACTTCTCTAGGGGTATTAGTGAATTTGTTCATTTTTCAAAATTACGGGAACAATACACAAGATTTAGCGACGTCTCTACAAAATATGATGTACGTAAAAAAGTGAAGGGTATAATTTACTATTATTGCCAAAATAAAATTAAATGCTTGGTAAGCAGTAACATTCATCTTTTAATTTAGTATGTATAAAATTGACACATGTCTGTTTTGACTTTTAAGTATGAAATAAGTTAGTGTAAAAACATAAGAATAAGTTTGAAGACTAGTGAAACGAATAATATGTCAATGACGATTGACGATTATTCTTTATTTTTTATTTTACCATAAGGTGACAGATATTTTGAACCCCCTTTTCTATGTCCATGTCTTGTTCAGAAGAAATTATTATTATTTAACTCCTTTTACATTATACGGCACTGTCATATAATGCAGAAACTTGTAAAAGTTCATGAATTTTAAATACTAATACACTATATCGCTGTAAGATGGCACTAGTAGGCTAATTTAAATGAGATTTTTGATAATTGATCTTTGATCGTCGTATAAGTATATAAAAAAGCTGCTGTAATTGCTTAAATTAATTGCGTGTTACTTTAAATATACTTAAACACCACGATACACAAACAACTAAACACTGAATTTATGATTTCATGAGTGGGATGAACCTTCGATATGTATAAAAACAGATTTTAAAAAAAGACGAAGGATTAATGTCACGTTTGGCAGAACTTTTGACAGCTCTTAGGTTGGGCTGTTGAAGTTTGAGGTTTGAGCACAGAAAAGAAGATCTGTGTAAATGATTTGCTGTTGGGGGTGTTGATTTGTAATAGGTATTTAATAATAATTATAGCGAGTGAAGAATTGAAAATGGTAAGAAAGGCTAATTTATGTATTCACCTTTTTATGATATTTATTTTTAGCCTACAACTCCACCTCATATATCACCTGTAGAAGAACAGGAAAGATATTTACATGATGCCTTGGGTATTGTTAAAGCTCAAGCTTTTCAAATGAAGAGATCCCTAGATAAGAACAAATTAATGGATGCTCTCAAAAATGGATCTGCAATGTTGGCTGAACTAAGAACTTCCCTATTATCTCCTAAGAGTTACTATGAACTTTGTAAGTAATAAATGGTTATATAAGTGCAATAGTTCAAACACTTGTTGATACTGCAGTAATTCTCACCCCAAAAATATTTCTCATGTCAATTC
Organism: Galerucella tenella; assembly: GCA_910591685.1. NCBI lineage: Eukaryota > Metazoa > Arthropoda > Insecta > Coleoptera > Chrysomelidae > Galerucella > Galerucella tenella. The sequence continues at coordinate 3,637 of CAJUYH010003461.1, read as the reverse complement.
TAAAATTGTTTAACTAGATATTTTTTCCAGACATGTCAATATCTGATGAGTTAAGACACTTGGAACTGTTTCTCGTTGATGAATTCCAAAAAGGCACAAAAGTACCAGATTTATACGAATTAGTGCAATATGCAGGAAATATAGTTCCTCGACTTTATTTACTTATTACCGTTGGTTTAGTTTATATAAAAACTAATAGTTCCTTAAGAAGAGACCTTTTAAAAGACTTAGTAGAAATGTGTAGAGGAGTACAACATCCATTAAGGGGTTTATTTCTTCGGAATTACTTATTACAGGTGAATTTTATTACAGTCCCAATCTTTTTTATTAGTAATTGTATATTATTCTGAATTTTGTTATTCCAGTGCACTAGAAATGTTCTCCCAGATGCACCAGACAATGAAATTGATTGCCCCGAAGGAACTGTGAAGGATTCCATAGATTTTGTTCTTATGAATTTTGCAGAAATGAATAAATTATGGGTTAGGATGCAACATCAGGGTCATTCTAGAGATAGACAAAATAGAGAAAGGGAAAGGGAAGAATTAAGAATTCTAGTTGGAACTAATTTAGTTAGATTAAGTCAGTTAGAATCTGTAACATTGGATAAATATCAGAAAAGTGTCCTACCAGGAATTTTGGAGCAGGTATGTTGAAATATCTCAATCACTTAATCAGCACATCAATACTTTATATTTTTTTCATAGGTTGTGAGCTGTAGGGATGCAATTGCTCAAGAGTATTTAATGGAATGTATAATTCAGGTATTCCCAGATGAATTCCATATTCAAAATCTTAATCCGTTTTTAAAATCTTGTGCGGAACTTGAAGCTGGTGTGAATGTTAAAAATATTGTGATATGTCTGATGGAAAGATTAGCTTCTTTTAGCCAGAGATCTGATGCAGTAGGAGGGGAAGGTAATCATTTATTAAAAGAAAATCCCAGTTTATATTTCTTTTCAATTCATTATAAATAAATTTGAGCTTATCTATGTTATTTAGGTGCGAATATTCTTAAGGAAGTTCAGCTTTTTGAAGTATTTTCAAACCAAGTGTCCTCGATTATTGCCAATCGTCAATATTTACCCCCTGAGGATATGATTGCTCTGCAAGTGGCTTTGGTAAATTTGGCTCTTAAATGCTATCCTGATAAAATTGAGTATATTGACCAAGTTATGTTGTCAAGTGTTGAGGTAAGTTTTTGTAACCTGTTATTTACATTTTGTGTCATTATGTCATGTAGTGGAAAATATTTAGGTATACAAGAAGTATTTTTTCTTGAGATACCGTTGATGTGAAGTCGGTTACAGAGCGGCTATACCCCCACCAAAGAAATTTTAAGGTTGTTATCGTTCATGATCTCTCGCGAAAATCATAGAATTAACTTCACAATAATAATAAATAAACATAACCTCAATAAAAAGTGACGAGTTACAAAGTTTCTTACGGTTTCATTGTTCCTATTGTTCGAAAAATGTTTTTTTTAGTTTTAACTATAATTGACGATTTTTTTGGTACTAGCCTTTTCGTAGTTATGTCATCACAAGTAACGTTGAATAGTTCAGTTAGGCTACGAGTTTCGGATGATTATTTTCACCCTAGCGTGAATCATATGGATTGATTAAGCAAATATAATGAAACGGTGTTATTCAGCTTTTTAGAATGTTACTAGCGCCGTGGATATTATACATAAAATAATGAATTATCTTTTTTTTTATTTAAATGGAATATAAAAAAAAAATATTTATGCAATTCGCTTCAACAACGAGGTAATTAGCAAATATGCATAAATTGGTACAGTAATAATTTCAATTTACATAGGTGTTGTTTACAAAATATGAATTATATTAATATTTTGAAGGAACGTAATTAAGTTTATGACCTTACAAGAGTCTCCTAACTGTTCTTTAAGGTTATCGCTGAAATTACATACTTTTCACTCGTGATAATATTTAGGGCACTCAACAAGAAAATGTTTTACACTTAACTGCATCTGACACACACTACATATTGGGGCTTCTTCTTTCTTCAGGAGATATTGGTGTGTATAACTCGTGTGTCCTATCCTAAGCCGTGGGGAAACATCAAGTTTTACTTGTTTCAGCTTAGCCTCGGATCCAATCCACAATTTTTGCCAAACATCTCTTGTTGATTTTTTGAAAAAAGCTTTCAGGTCCCTTTGACTAGTCAGCTGTTTATTTACTATTGTGGGATTATTTAGGTGGGCTTCTTTGGCAGCTTGGTCGACTGCTTCATTGCCTGTTATTTGTGTGTGAGAAGGGATATTATACTGAAATTTCAATCAAATTTCTAATTTTCAAATGTTACTCCTGTCAATTAAATTTCTATAACCGCCAGTAACCATACTCCTAGGTGCGGGAACTGAAAGAGATCCTGTTTTATAACCTATTGCATCACAAATTACGTCATTAACATACCCCCCATTACCGGTCTATCGCAAAAATGCAGTGGGAACTGGTTAACAGTTCCCGTTATATCAACGGGATCTCGCGAAAAAAATACCATTGGATTTTTTTAAATAGTTGACAATGACATATAGTTTAAACAATCAGCTTTCATATTTTCAAAAGAACATGTTAAGTCAAAAAAAATAACTATGTAATAGACTTATATCATAATTACCTTCTTTCTGTTCCTTTGAATGTAAATAGACGATAGAGTCATTTAAGTATCTATAATTTTTGTTGCAAGGCAAATTTTTAATTTTTTGTGAATCTTTCAATGTAATTTTTCAATTTATAGGAAGAATGAAAAGAAACTGAAGATATTATGATTTCATTTATTTTATTTTTTGTCATTTTTACTGTGATCATACAAGTTTGATGAAATATATTGTACCTTTCATTTTATAGGCATAAACATTTTTTAAAAACACTTGAGTGAGTTTACTTTGTTAATACACATATCTCTGATTATATAGGCATCAAGCTATATAATAAAATTCAAACAATAATAGGAAAAGATAGTTTGACATTGACATTGGCATTTACATCCAATGTAAAAAAGTTTTTAATTAACCAGGCATTTTATTCAGTGACTGAGTTTCTCAATTATTATAAATAAGTCTTAGAGTATTTTATTTATTTTGTAGACCACACATTTGTATTTTCCTACGGGATTTTATTTAAATCTGTATTTTGTATTATCTGTATTTTATATTTTGTATTATTTGTATTTGTATTGTATTGATTGAATAGTCTTATAAGTTTTATATATTGTGTATTTTATATGTAAAATTTTAATGACGTAATAATAAAATCTAAATCTAAATCTCCGACAAATAATTTGTAATCACTGTTCAAGTATACAGAGCTCGGCAAAAGTCCGGGACCGGACAAATATCGAAGAAAATATAAATATTTTGGAAAATCTTTTTATACCACAAATATTTTACTCCAGCTTAAACTATAATTTGAAAATATTTTGAAATATACAGGGTGTTCCAATAAAGTGTGGCGTATCAAAGTTATATTTTTTTCTTATGGAACACCCTATATGTTATTGCATTTTCTGATTGCCGCTAAGAAAAATGTTAGATACCGACTAAATAATGAGGAAATAGAAAACTTATAAAAATTATTGCAGAGGAAAAACAATGCTGCACAGAAACAAAAAT
>CAJUYH010003460.1:0-32436 GCA_910591685.1 Galerucella tenella | reverse complement strand
ACAATGAATAATGTAATTAGTAGTTATAAGCAAAGTAAAAAGTCTCGATCACAATGCAAAAACAAAAGTAATATCAACGTTTCGAGCCGAAAATGCCTGTCTGTCTATATTTATACTGTTACTATGCTATTGCTATGCGAAATGTTGCTAATTAATAACAAATGAAGTTTGTAGTAGTAAATTGATTCTTTTTTTTATTTTTTCAATTAAATTTCATTTACTTGGTTTTTGAAATAAAAGTACTACCAATTGCAAAAGACTACGTGTATATTATACAAAAACAATATACATGATATGACATAAATCGTGTTAATGGAAAATCTGTCATGCCAAGATATTAACTTCGTTAACCGCGTGCCCTTTTTTTTATTCGGATGAATATTGAATATGTGAAGTATCAAAAAAATAAAAAGAGAAAAAATAAACAATTATATTCCCCCTGCAATTTATAAAAAATTTCTTTGGCTCTAATAACATATGTGAAAATAATTAAATGGAAAACGGCTCTAAACGAATGTACAATAATCAGTATTTACGCTTATGGATATTTTGTTAGCTTCAAATTTATGAGACCCTATAAATGGAAAACCAAAATGTCTTTCTCAATCCAATAAATTGAATGGACATTGTCAAAGTACACATAATTATATCAATTAATTTCTATGTGGATTATGTAATAATAGACGCCATGATGAGTTTTTTGCTCAGCAGTATTAAGTGTATCATCGAAAAAAAATATACGAGAAGAAATTGAAAAAACTTATGAATATGTACTACATAAAAACTTTATCTTGCAACTTATTGTTCTCACCGTGCATTATTATTATTATTATTATTGCTCAAAATTTGATGTGTGTAACGCACGCATTCGTCTCTATTTTCATTTAATGGCAAAACGAAAGAGAGATATAATAAATATTACAAAGTGAAATAAATCGAGCTCACATTAGCCATCAAGCAATAATTAAGTCACAAGATCGGAAATCTCTAAATACTCAAGAAAAAATTGTTTCATATTAATTTTTTGAAATGTGAGATTAAAAATGACAGTAATCTTTATATCTGAAAGACAAAAGAAAACAATAGAAAGAAAAAGAGAAGAAAAACAGAGTGGAACAGGTAATTAAAGGACGATTTTAATTACTATATTTATATTTCTGTTTTCTTTTCATGCTTTATTGAAACAACAGTTAATAATGGAAATGAGGGTGTTAATATTACACAATACATTATAGTCACATATATGTATGTGTGTATGAAACGCAGGAGATTTTTGTAAAATAATGTTTTGGGACATAATACTTAAGAAGAATAAATATTAATTATACGATGGATGATTATTGAGTGATCATTGAGATATGTCATTCAACATATTATCTTCAACAATCAGTAATAATTGGAAAAAGTCCGGCTTGAATCATAGTTTTAACATCCATATTGTAGCACCGCGATTGACAGGCTATAAAACAACTTCACACGTATCTCTCTTTCATTCGTTTTACTTCCATATCGTGGTAATCCAATCACGTTTCATGTTGTTTTCTCGCCTGGTCGTTGAGTTTTTCTTCTTCGTCTGGTTGTTCCGTCAATTCCCTGCACCGGTTTAGTTTTAATTCCTACCACAGCACCGCCCAACCGTGTCTTTGGCCTCATTGTCGTAGAATTATAAGTATCAATTGCTTCCGTAACAGCCTGAGTTAAATTTAAAAATTCATCATGAACTACACGTGATTTAAATTCGCCAAATACTTTTGGTAAAAATATTACACCAAACATAAAGACTAATGCCATGCCAATAAAACTGCTCACTGCCATAAACAGTGGATTTATTATCATTTGTTTATTTGATTCAGAATATTTCCCCGGGGACTGTGAAATTAAATTATTCTGCAAAGACAAACCATTTATATAATCATCACTACTACATTAAGTTAATACTTTTGATTTCATACTGTAATTAACAATTTACTGACAATATTTTTGTGTCCATGATTGTCCTGAAGTTTGTCCATAAATGAGCGTAAGGGATAAAAATGGTACATGTACAATTGTTGGTGAGATACCGGTACTTGTAACTGATTACCATTAATTGAAGGAAAAAGTCCTGTATCCAAAGCATCTTTCAACGTAGACAAACTCAGTGTACTGCCTGATTGCGAAGCCTCTTTGTACATTGACGCTAATTGATTTTTGGTAAAGCCAACAGGTTCATCCATAATTTTTGATGGTTCTGCTACGACAATTGGTGGAGATAACTGTCCAGAATTTTTCGATCAAATAAGGTGTGTATTAATTTTCACTGTCATCGTGTTAAGTATATTAACAAATAATTCTTTTACATTTTAAATAATAACGTACCTGATTATCATGATATTGTTGTGGATGAGTTGCTGCCGCCATGTCCATAAATTCGGTACGCTTTGGAACATCTTTATCATAAATTGCTGTGGGTAAGAAATTGGAGTTGGATGCAGATAATCGTTTACCGGCTGGAAAATTCATTGCAGAATATATTGGATGGGATAATTCTGACGATGTCTTCAATTCCTGTAGTTCAATCATCACTTTTCTTAAATAATCTTCGCTGGACTCTGGCGTTTTGATATCCAACGAAACAATGGTCGATACCGTCAGCACTATTTGCATAATATGAAGCATGCATTTTTTGTACATATCGTATAAACAATAATCAGAGCAATTTTTATGTAAATTCTTTTGTGGATTTTTCTCTTTGGCCTCAGCTCCACTTCATCCTTTGAACATTTGCTTGCATATCATGAGACATTATTCAATAATCTGAGCTCAAGTGTATCCATTATAAATTCTTACAATGAAATAATTTAATGGTAAAAACTTTTCTCTAAGTCAGTTTACGTTGCAATACTTATCTAGATGAGTACCGGCTCCACCTTGCACATTGCTCTCGCAATAATAAACGATGTTGCACGCGAATTGTTGAAGAAACAACTGTGCGCAATAAACTGGTTACTTCTTGAAGAGGCAATTCAAGTTCCCCACCACAACATCATGTGACGCATCGGCAGGCGACCCCCTAGCAAGTTTATATACTATAATACTCTGCTGTTTTTTAATAAATAACAAAATTAAAAGAAAAATAACGAATAAAATGGTAGAAAAAAAATTATATTCAACATGTGTCAAGGTCACACAGCGTGAAGTTGAATTTAATAACGTTTCTGCATAATTATTTCTTGCTGTTGATGGCCAGTGAATGTCAATATATGGAAAAGTGCAAAGTGAAGGGGTCATATAGCTCATCTGATTTTAAAATGTCATCTCGATAGTCTAATCACGTTTATATTTCGCATTCGACAATGAGGGTGTTGTCTGCCTAGTTTAAAAAAAATTATTTATTCATTCATTCATTCCATTCTCTTCATTTTATGTCTGCTTCAATTTATTGCACATACATATAATTACAATAAATTTATTAGCGTTGAATTTAACGGTATTGAGGAAGAATGTCCGAAAACCGGCATTGGACGCGAGATATGAAAAATTTCTTTGATAATATTTAGGCCAGGCTATTTGCTAAAAATGAGAACACCCAGCTGCATATAAATATTTCATTTACCCGTGTATATATATGCAAAGAGGAGATATTTCCTTTCGTTCCAATTTTTTTTTTATCTTCACGTGTCAACGTAACATATACGGTATGGAAATATTAGAACATCATTTGTCACAAGACACCTGACAAGAGGCCGCACCGCCTGATTGATGGCTAATGACATCGTTTGAATAAGTATGGCTGTCAATCTTTGTATATAACTCTTTTTGCAAATAGAAATAAGGTCAGCACCGTATTTGACATAATTTAAAGTATATCAATAATTTGCGTGTATGCACTTTGGGATGCGCCGTAATATATGAAGAGAGTCCTATGATGATTTATAGTTTGCTAATTACGTATATATAAATGACTACTATCATGAGGATTCGCGGTTCGATGGCCAGTGCACTATAATATAACTCATAACCGCAAAGCCTGATCCGTTAGATTAGATGTAATATATAATGGTGATTATATTTATGCATTAATGTGGCACAATTCGAACTTATTGCACATCTTTTCTTTGAAAGAATGAGTTGAATTGAATCACAAACCGCCTGTAGTAATTGACGGGTCTAAAAAAAAATTCATATTTTTATACATTTTCTATCAATTTTATTAATAAACAAATTATTATATTGTGCTATTCATGCAATCATTCGATGAAATGAGCTTCTTCATATGAATACGTAGAATACATTGATGTAAATAATATCAGTGTGCTCGATTTAAATTTAGATTTTTTTATATATATTTCTATTTAAAATCAACGATGATAATGTAAAACTATGACGGTATGACCAGAGTTAACAGTGCGTGGGAGATTCCCATTCCCACCATACGGCCACTAATTCATGCGAATAGCGCGTCCGTGTGAGCCACTGGCGCTCCCCAAGCGGGGCGCAAAAATACAACGCAGGTGGCACTTCCATCACTCGACAAAAAAGGCGTGAAAATGAACATTTGTAGAAATGTATAAATATTTTAATAAAATAAAATATATTTGTATGAATGTAGGAATTAGGTATTGCCTATTTATGCCCAACTTATAACTATACAAGCTGTATCCAATAAATGTTTAAATAATATCTAAGCTATATATAAATGCGGTCATGAGTTAAATAATTCTTCTCACTTTATAATTTATGATAATTACGTCGACGTATTGGTAATGTCTTTGCGTGACGTTAGCGCGTTCACGGGTTCGATTACCCCGCTATTGATATAGATTTTTTTTTCTTCGTTAAATAAATTAATAGTAACAGATTTTTCTTTCATTTTATCTTGGTTTTACGTAATTTGAAAATTATGTTTCTCAGATGTAATTCATATTTCATCCATTCTGTTTCTCAGTGACAAAGCAAAATAAAAAGCGGAATATACAGAGGAAAAAAAAATTTAGGCAAGTAGACTTGCCCGGTACTTTTCATCACTATTGTTATTTGATCGTATAAATCATTTTAATAATAATACAATGAATAAATAAATGAATATTTATCCATTCATTTATTTATCTGAAAATAAACATTGAAAGGGCCATATCGAATTATGTCGTTACCATTTATAACCACCCCGATACCCAAGCTATGTACAAATTTCTTGCATTTGTCCAAATATATATAATTTCCAAATCCAAATCCAAATAAAAACAGAATAAATATAATTCTTCCGCTATGTTTATTATGAAAGCTTCAATATTATAGTATTATATTTTTGATTACATATTAATAAAATTAAAAAAAGAAAAAAAAACTCATATTCGTAGGCTTTGAACATATGACATTCCAAGCTCTAGTAAAGACGGCTATCGACACGCCATTAAATTCAATGACATAAAGTGGGGAAGGAAATATTTAAGCTCTTGGAGTACTTACAAATAACTTTGGCATTTGGGATTATTTACATATCGCTTAGGTTTTATTTAGGATCTTACTAATTAATAATTAAATATCCATAAATTCATATATCAGCAAATATATAAATATATTGTCACATAAAATTTTTTGAACAATCATTTTTTTTCGCGCGAGTTCCAGGTTGAAAGACGGATGCGCCACCTGTATGTAGTTTCGGCATGAAGTTTAGTGAGCGCCAATGGCTCACACGTACATGCTGTCCTCATCTAGTATTGTTATCAGAGTGCCATATAGAGGGGGCAAAAATCTACCTCCGGCTGGCAACTCTGCCAACAACACGAGCTGTCTTTGTGTTGTTTTTTTCGTTGTGAAAGCGTAAGGCTACACACGTGTACGTTCAATCTTGCAAAAGTTATAAGTAGTTTGACTGATAATTCAGGAAAATATAAAATGGTATGAATAAAATTTACCTATATATGTAGTTTTATTGACCCATGATTTAAGTTTTGCAAAATTCTCAACGAATACGGTGGAAAGACTTTGAAACAATTCTTTACATTAATCCACCTCATATAGTTGAAAGCCACATGTAAATACATCCGGAGAACAAAAAAGATTATATGAAAAAAAGAAAGGTGAAAAACAACAAAGATGTAGTTGTGCCAAATAGATCAACTTAGCTCGATGCACATAACCTCAAAAAAAACCTCACATGATTTGTCTTTTTTTGTGCTGATATATAAATGCTAATATTATTATGTTCATGATATCTAGGGAAGTGAACGAAAAGGAACGTTTAAAGTTGAATATCTTCGTAAAATTGAGAGAGATGTTCAGGCCAAGTGGGAAGCTAGTAAGGTCTATGAAGAAAATGCTCCAGAGACTCCAAGAAAATCAGCGGATGAAAAGTTCATGTCGACTTTTCCATATCCTTACATGAATGGAAGATTACATTTAGGACACACATTTTCTCTATTGAAGTCAGAGGTAATTATAACATTTTAATTCATCTTATAACCTAAAAACTCAGTCGAATGGTCCTTTGTTATTTTTTTTCCCCGCCAGTTTGCAGTAAGATACAATAGATTATTAGGTAAAAAAGTGCTATTTCCATTTGGCTTTCACTGCACTGGTATGCCAATAAAAGCATGTGCAGATAAACTCAAAAGAGAAATGGAGTTGTACGGTTGTCCACCAACGTTTCCTCAAGAAATTGCAGCGATTCCAGAAATCCCAGATGATATCACAATAATAGATAAGAGTAAAGGAAAAAAGAGCAAAGCTGTTGCGAAATCTGTTGACGCCAAATATCAATGGCAAATTATGCAAAGTCTCGGCTTAGAACATGATGATATAAAAAAATTCGCCGACGTAACATATTGGTTAGATTACTTTCCCCAGATCGCAGTAAATGATTTGAAATCCATTGGTTTACACGTAGACTGGCGTCGTACTTTCATCACAACTGACGTAAATCCTTTTTACGATTCGTTTGTTCGATGGCAATTTTTACACTTGAAAGAAAGAAATAAAATTAAGTATGGTAAACGTTACACAATTTTTTCACCAAAGGATAATCAACCCTGTATGGATCATGATAGATCAACAGGTGAAGGAGTTGGCATCTTGGAATATACATTAATAAAAATGCAACTCCAACAGCCATATCCAGATAAATTAAAATCAGTTGATGACAAATCCGTGTATTTAGTTGCAGCAACACTTCGACCTGAAACAATGTACGGACAAACAAACTGTTGGATCCATCCAGATATTAGCTACATTGCTTTTACACATGTTAGTGGTGATATCTTTATATCAACTGAAAGAGCAGCCAGAAATATGGCGTATCAAGGTTTCACTGAGGTCGAAGGTAACATCAATATAATCACTCATTTGATTGGTCAAGATATAATGGGATGTGCATTAACTGCTCCTTTGACTTGTCACAAAGTTATTTACACTCTTCCAATGATGACAATTAAAGCAGATAAAGGTACAGGTATTGTTACATCAGTGCCTAGTGATTCTCCAGATGATTATGCAGCTTTAGTAGATTTAAAAAAAAAACAACCACTCAGAGAAAAATATGGTATCAAGGATGAAATGGTGATGTGTTATGAACCAATACCAATATTAAACATTCCTGAGTTTGGAAATCTTCCAGCTGTGACACTTTACGATAAACTGAAAATACAGTCGCAGAATGACAAGGTAAAACTGTTAGAAGCAAAAGAAATGGTGTATTTGAAGGGATTTTATGAAGGTGTGTTATTAGTTGGTGAATATAAAGGTAAAAAAATTCATGAGGTGAAAAAATTGATTCAGAAACAGCTGGTGGATGATGGCAGTGCGTTGATTTACAATGAACCTGAGAAAACAATTATTTCCCGATCGAATGATGAGTGTGTTGTTGCTCTTTGCAATCAGTGGTATTTAGATTATGGCGAAGAATCATGGAAGAATGACGTGAGAAAAGCGTTGGTTCATATTGAAACTTTTCACGACGAAGTCCGAAAGAATTTTGAAGCGTGTTTTGATTGGCTGCAAGAGCATGCGTGTTCCAGAACATACGGACTGGGCAGTAGACTTCCATGGGATGAAACTTGGTTAATTGAATCATTGTCCGACTCGACAATTTATAATGCTTATTATACCGTTGCTCATTTACTTCAAGGTGGAACGTTTAAGGGTGATAAGCCAAATGCACTTGGAATAAAAGGAGAACAAATGACACCAGCAGTTTGGGATTATATATTCTTTAAAAATGCCAAATTTCCGAAAACACAAATAAAGAGACAATCATTGGAGCAATTACGTCGTGAATTTCAATATTGGTATCCAGTTGATGTGCGAGTATCAGGCAAAGATTTAATACAAAATCACTTGACATATTATATTTATAATCACACGGCAATATGGCAGGATGAACCGGAAATGTGGCCTAAAGGAATTCGTGCCAATGGTCATTTACTCTTAAACTCCGCTAAGATGTCAAAGTCCATTGGAAATTTCCTCACACTTGCCGAAGCTGCGGATAAATTTTCGGCCGACGGTATGCGTTTGTGTTTAGCTGACGCCGGTGATTCTGTAGAAGATGCAAATTTCGTTGAGACAACCGCTGACGCTGGTATTTTACGTTTGTACACATTTATCGAATGGGTTCGAGAAGTTTTAGATACAGCGCAAACATTTAGGAAGGGCGAAGCAACGACATACAATGATAAAGTTTTCCAGAGCGAAGTGAACTTAAAAATTCGCGAGACTGGGGTCTATTACGAAAAAATGTTGTTCAAAGAAGCATTGAGGAGTGGATTTTTTGAGCTTCAAGCAGCGCGTGACAAATATCTCCAATTGAGTGCATTGGATCAAATCAATTGGGATTTAATAATGCAGTACATTGATATCCAGACTATTTTACTATCGCCAATTTGTCCCCATGTTTGTGAACACGTTCGTAATATTATTGGAAAAGGCAGCGTGTTAGAAGCTTGTTGGCCAGTGGTTGGCGATATCGATGAAGTTCTTATCAAGTCGTCGCAATATGTAATGGACGCAGCGCACTCGTTCAGACTCTTATTGAAGAATTATTGCGCAATGAAAAGAAGCGGTAAACAACAGGATTCAGCTCGAGCAATAGAAGAACCAAATCGTGGAACAATTTGGGTAGCTAAAACGTTTCCACCATGGCAGATTATTGTTTTAACGACAATGAAAAATTTTTATGATGAAAATAATAAGAAAATGCCGGAGAATAAAGTGATAGCATCGAAATTGGGATGTGTGAGTCAACTAAAAAAGTTTACGAAGAAAGTAATGCCATTTGTACAAGCAACAAGAGAGAAAATGGAAATCGCTGGTATTGCAGCGCTCAATTTAACTCTCGATTTCAATGAAGTGGATGTGCTAAATGAATTTCATAACTATTTAAAGAGTACATTGAATTTGGATAATATTGAAATTCGATTTACTGATGAAGCATCGGAGAAAACTAGGGAGGAATGTTGCCCAGGACATCCCTACATTACTTTTTCAGTTACACCTGCAGTTGTCGTGAAAGCAGTAAATCCACTAAAGTGCAGTGGACTTTTCACTGTGTCGGTGAAGATTACTCAAGGAAATTCTACGAAAGATGTTATTAAAAAAATTGCCAAGAAAATTAAACAGATTCAAGGTACATTTTAAATTGTTCTTTTAGAAGAATTAAATTGTAAATATATATTTTTTTTGATAATTTATATTTTATCAATAGATATCGCGTCAATTCGTCTTTATCGGCATGAAGATCCGATCCTTGGTCCCAGAACGATACCAACAACACACGATATTCTTAATGGAAAGATTCTTATACCTTCTGATGCAATATTCAATATAAATTTGGTGACTAATTCAATAGAAATTGAAGTGAATAAGGAAAATGTACAACAAATCGGCGATGAAATTTTCTATTTTATCTAAAAAAAATGCACATTAAATTCTTTTTATAATTTATACATTCAGAAATTTCATTGCAATATTTAATAAAGACAATTTGAATATCTATTCATTTCTGTTTCTTCGTTGTTTTATCGTGTCTGGCATGTGGATTTAGATAAAAAAAAAATGAAACAAATAGAAAATAATGAATAAGAGTTTACATTATCTGTACAGTTTAAAAGAAAAGGAATTGTTTTTATTCCAAGAAAAAAGAAATCAACTAGCAATTAACAAAACTGATAATTCAACGAATGATTAAAAGAAATGAGAGAAAAAAATAACAGGAAATCGAAGAATTGCCAAATATTTAAACTGTAGTTTCTCTTTCTTGAGATCTCCATGTTTCAACTTGTGCACGAATTTTCGCAATATTAACAGCAGTCGTTCTACAGCAACCACCAATATATTGAACTCCCATATCCAACCATTCATGCACATAAGTTTCAATGTTAACTTCCTGTTCCCCGGCTTTCCACCCTTCGCCAGGTTTATAAGTTTCACCGCTATTCGGATAAACAATCAAAGGCAACGCGTTCTTTGTCGGATTATTCTCATTCAACTTTGATAAATAAGATGTAACGAGTTGCGGCAACAGACAATTGACACCAATCGCCACCAGTTGATTGGGTGCGGCATTATTATAACAACGTAATGCAATATCCTGAAATTCAGTGCCATCAACAATAGTATAACCATCGCTGGAGCATGAAAACGAGAGCCAAGCTTTGGTACTCGGAAATTCTTTCAATAATTCCACTACAGCCTCTGCCTCTTCCGCACTTGGTATTGTTTCAATTGCCAATATATCCACTCCAGAATTGATTAATGTATTCATCCTCGGTCTGTGCCAATCTTTTAAAAATTCCTGTGATACATTTTTGCCATATGTACCAGTATATTCAGATGCATCATGTAATGTTGCTCCATATGGCCCACAAGAACCCGCAATTATTGGATTAATATTTAAAGCCTCATCATCATTCGCTATTTCTTGTTGATATATTTCAACAGCTTGCATCGCTAAATCCACTGCTTTTTTAATGAGATCAAGACTATCAGACTCAGTAACTCCCAAATATTTGCAAAAACCATCAACAGACGCTTGATACGTATTTGTTTCAATGACATCACTTCCCGCTCTGAGAAAATCTAGATGAGCATCACGCACAGCATCCGGATAGGTTATTAAATAACGTGCAGTCCACAATGGATCTCCATCTGCACTTTTACCCACGTGTTTTGATACTTGTGCGGAAAAACTCCCGTCTAAAACCGTCACTTTCGTCATTTGATATTTGTGTAAATGTAGAACTTTTATATATGTTTGGATTTACGCTGAATGTTGAGAATGATTCGATTGAATTAAGCAATTTCGTCCGCAAAATGAATACCGGCAACGTCTATATAAACTGCGGCAACTCTCTTCTCAACAATAACATGACCAAAGGGTTAAAATTGGGGGACCCATTTTAGCTACTGCGCACATGATTGCGCAGTAATTCAAACTATTAAAGTGTAAGTGACGATAGAATGGATGATATGGTGATGGGACGGAACAATGAAATATTCTTCACAGAATTTTGGAGATATACATAAATATACTAGCATCCTTATTGTTGAGCTGAGGGCTTCGATTATAAACTATCAACACATTTCAAGCAATCCTGGATTATTCTCATCTTGTACTGGATTGCGCCACTGAGATACTTTACCGAGTACTAGGAGAGTAAAGGAGGAATAATAATTGTAGGGGTAGAAAAAAAATTAGAATGTAGTACTATGTAGTGGATAACAGTGTAAATAGTTTGAATACAAACGAAAGTATCAATATGTACAAAGTAAATATTGGGTTACAACTATTTAACTATTACACGAGTTACGATAAGATTATCTGTTAAGGTCAAATAAGTGGATTTATTAACTGTAACCAAATGAATTTTAATTGAAACTCAAGCGATATATGTTTTTGAAATAGCTCATGTAACATATTTTACATATGATGGAAATAATATTTGAATAATTTTACACATATATATAGAAATCAATTTGAATTACAGGAAGGAGATAACAGTCGTAGTTGAGATTTCTTCTTTTCCCATTTCAATGCTTCAACACTTATTTTCGTAATATCATCAGCTACAGTTCTACAACATCCACCAACATATCTTACCCCCAAATCGAGCCATTCGTGAATGAAATTTTCTAACGGCGGCTCCGTGCCATATTTTTTCCAACCCTCAGCAACAGTATAAGTTTCACCACTATTTGGATAAACAATTAATGGCACAAACTCGTTATCATCGCTGTTAATACCATGGAATAATGGCGAGACGGCCTTTGGTGCAATACAATTGACTCCAACTGCAATTAATTGGCCGCTAGTTGCGCTGTTATAACAACTCAATGCAATTTGTCGAAAATCACTGCCGTCAACGATACTTTTACCATCTGGACGACATGAAAATGTTAGCCAAGCTTCAATATTCGGATATTCTTTAAGCAATTCAATAAGCGCTTCAGCTTCTATTTTACATGGAATAGTTTCCAAAGCTAGTAAATCAACTCCACCATTAATCAAAGCCTCGATACGCGGCTTGTGCCAATTTTTCAGAAATTCTTTGGACATACTGAACGCATATTCACCAGTATATTCTGATCCATCGTGGAGCGATGCGCCATAAGGTCCACACGAACCAGCAATCAATGGTTTTTTATTTACTATATGATTTTTGTCTTTTATTTCATCCTCATAGAGTTTCACTGCCTCTTTTGCCAAGTCTACAGCTTTGTGAATCAATTCGAGACTCTCTGATTCTGTTATGCCTAAATGATTAATAAAACCTCCGATTGACGCTTGATACGTATTTGTTTGAATTATAAGTGCACCGGCACGTAAAAAATCCATATGTGTTTCGAAAACCGATTTCGGATGAGTTGCAAGAAAACGTGCAGTCCATAACGGATCACCGTCAATTTGTACGCCCACGTGCGTCGCGAGTTGAGTAGAAAAACCACCATCTAATATAGTGATTGATACCATTGTTGCTTATTTGAGTGCTTACAATTGACTGAATGCTTAATGCGCTACGAGCTTTAATGTCGCCTTACTTTAAATAAAACGATCTGATGCCAAAGTCCGAGAAGTAATACACCCCCGTAATGTTTTGTGTTGTAAATATAAATATCTATTTACATGTAGAAAAAGTCATGTTATTTATAGATTATTTCTCGAACGTTCATCGTTTCATATCACGTAATTTTTTACACGCTTTAATTAAAATAAATAAAAGAAAGTCCAAATACTGATAATTTAACGTTATTTTTTATGTTATTTTCGTCCCGCCACTTAAATGATAGCAATTATATCTACAATGATAACAATTCGCCTTTAGCTAAAGTTTGTTCGTAAAAATTGTTTTATCAAACTACACTTTTTTGTTTGTGTCTGAACGAAAATAATACGAATAAAAGGGAATTCATTAAACAAATGATTGATTTTGTAAAAAAAATTTAAATGTTGTATACTACATTCAACAATAATTTTTTGATTTTCTCTTCACTAAATGTCGATGAAATAATTCATTTGTGAATATTTAATGAATTGTTCATTGTAGAATAAGAAATAAAAAAGAACTTAAATCACGTGAAAACTTGTCTTATTGTTAATTAAAATGATGTATTATAGTCGTAATTGTCATCAAATTTCCCAGTAGGAGAAGACAAAAAAACGAAGCAATAATAAATGAAACATTGATTTTGATAAAATATGTAAAATGTATACAATATGTATATGAGAATATCTATCTCGTAAATATGAGTTTAAGACAATTATTTTAGCGCAAAACACAAACAGAACCAATGGATTAAAACTATGTACAATTAGAATTATTATCAGCAATTAGTACAACAATTACGTATAAATAGTTATCACAAATTTACTCGACCAAATAAATACCAATTTAAATATTTCCATTCACAAATGTGTCAATTGAATTAATTACAAATAACAGATGAAAGAAAAATAATATTGTAAAGTTAAAATCTAATATAGCTCGTAGTACAGTTGAGCTCCTCCTTTGGTTCATAATTAAATTCCCTGCCAATAATTCAACTAAGTTAAAAAAAAGTGAAAAGTAATAATAATTTATAATCAGGACCAAAACGGGCTATGTAATAATTTATCATTGCCGAATCGAAAAATTTTTAAACACTATGGATAATTGTTGTGTAAAATTTCATTTAAATATGCGTTAAAAATGATGTATGTAAAAATTATTCCACTACAAAAGAATTCGACTCGAATTATCGGATGCTTCCAAGGGGAAACCACTCGACTGTTTCATTTGTTAATTCAAAATGTCCCAATGGCAGACGAATTCCTCCGAGAAATTCATTTTCTTGTAGAGTGTCATGATTCCAAATTGTCGCTTCTAATGTTCGTTGTTTAATCACATCCAGGGGCATTCTATACTCCAACATTTCCATAAAGGAAGGATGACAATTTTTTTTGACAACTTTTGTTTTGCGTTTTGTCGCCTTAGTAGGATCGGGTTTAAGATAAACTTTAACATATGTATTAGGTTCTTGAGCATTGGCAACTTTTGGCAAGCCTCTTGCATGATGAATCATTACTGATAATGTACCACGAGTGTAGTGAAGTGACAATTTAATTTGTCCACACTGTATATTGTCTAGGACTCGCTTTTCCGCCCACCAATTGCCCACTAAAACGAATACACAATACAATTCACTCGTCAGTCATAAAATATTTGCAAATAGACTTATATAAATTACCTTTAACTTTGCGCAAATGTATGTCTGCATTTTGTTGATCTCTCAATAAAGGATGAAAGAATGTATAAACAAGATCGCTCTGCGATATTTCTGGCGCCATTTTGAATAAGCTGAGTAAAAATTTTTCAATATCCGCCCGCCGTTTATCCGCAACTTGTTTAATATTTGATCGTCCTACACTCATTCCACTTGGTAAACTGAAAATCATAATCAAATGGAAGTTCATTCCCGCATGATATTTAACTATTAATTTCGGGTTTATATATAAATTCGAAGAAAATCGGCATCATTATGAATTTAATGAAACGCAGTATTTGGTCATGACAATCTTTGGTACCTTCAAAGTACACTAGATGGACGATTTTAGTTGACTGATAATTCTCAATAAATGACTAGTGACTCACACGAATGACCAATAAATTGCTATTGTCCGATTTATATACTTTCAATTAAATGTTCATAAATGCTTGATAGATAAGAATAGAGATAGGGAATAGATTATAACGTATCAAACTGTCCATAGAATATCATGCATGTTGACAATTGTCTCTTCAGTCAAGAATCAGACGTAAAATTATTTATTAAATTGGTCCCGTCGTAATTAATTTGCTTTCGTATCTGAAGAGCAGCGAAAGCAATTGAAGTATGGGATTTAAATGGTTTCGGGCACGAATGAAAATGGGTGACGTTGCAAAAGAAACATCGGGCGTGGCAGGATTTTATCGAACAAGATCACAATTCGATGGTGGCGATACATGGATAACAGCGCCAATAAAAAATATACCGAAATCCGGGGCGATTCCAGTCACGCCACTTCAACCGCCAACACATTTCGCACCGCGAAATCCTATAACATCGTTTGAAAAAAGTAAAACTAATGAAAAAATAATTGGCAACGCAGAACAAACACAAATTAAGTTTGGCGAAGGAAATGAATATAAAACTCCGCGTATCAATCTGCCGATAGTATCGGTCGAGTTAATGAGAAGTGGAAAATAAGAAAGCAGTTTGCCACGACAGAAGATTAATAAAATAAAAAAATCAGAAATGAGGAAAAAAGGCCGGGCCCCAATACCAAAATCAATAACCCACAATCCAAATGAATTTATAAAATTGGACAACACGAAAAAACCACATGAAAGTGAAATTGAAATATGATAAAAAGAAGAGATGATAAAATAATAATTGGTCTTACCTGGCAACTTTGGCAAGTGGAAAGTGTATACAGAGCTTTTGATAAAATTCACAGAATTCTTTGTAAGATCGGAAGAGGTAAGTGGGATCGGCCAGGCCTTTTCTTTGTATCCTCAAGATATACATGTAATACTTTTCGGGATCATAGCGCTTTTGGTAGCCATGCACTTGAACACTTGTGAGTTGGCCCTCTTGTTGCATACTACATCAAATGTAATGTTTGATGGATTGTTGAGAAAATAATGGTTTATAATGAATTCTTTGAAAATAAATTAATCGAACAATCAATCAACTTACGTGTAAGTACGAGGAATAAATGACAAGAGTTCACCATCATTGTGATCACCAGTAAACCTTAATTGAGCCAAATTATGGAGGAAAAAATTGAATTGTGTGAACCAACTCTTCAAGGAGCTCTCAATCATCCGTGCAAATGTTGCCGCGGCCTCAGGATTTGTTTGTCCAGGCAGCAGTGCTTTTTGAACGTAACTCACAGCATCCATTGTCACACCAGGAATACCCGATGATGTCATCTGTGGATCAGTGTACTCGTTCATTTTTAATTGATTCAAAGACTCTTTGATTTCAATGTCCATTAATTTTTGATTAGTTTTTCGACGATTATTACGCGACATTTCGTTCATTTTTGCTTCAAGCAAATGTTCCATTATCACGAAATTCATGAGAGAAAAAAACGATAATATTTCTATATTGGTAAATGGAATTGTGAGCAACTGTTGTGAACAATAAAGTGACGATAGTGACAGAGTCTAGAAGGCTCTAATTAAATACATTGCTATAGAATTAGTTGGAGCGATAGCGGTCCACCTTCTGATAACGCGACAGGATGAGATCTTCCGTTGTGGTTTTCCATAATTTTAAAATGCTCGTATAAAAAAAAAGAGATGAAATTCGATGTATACACTTACACGATTACTTGTTTAATAATAATCTTATACTTCTATTCCTTTCTACTAACTATCATCTAATGTGCGACTCGAATATAAAATATGTTTGATAAATAAATTGTTTACCAAGCCAAACAGATGGAGAATAAGATTTCCATGTTTTCGTACGACATTGAAAGCTTGACAACACAAATCGACAAAATTGTGGAATTTTGCCGATGGTTTATCACCTCCATTAATCACATACGCCATATCTGATGTCAATACAAATGGCGTCCGATCCCTAAGAAATGAACAATATTTTTTATCACTGAATTTATCTTTTTATAGAATGGATAAATCATTTATATTTTACCTTTTGAAATTACCAAACATCTGTGCATCTCCTAGAAACTTTCCAAAATCAATGTGAAACAAATGTCCGGACGTTTTTAGCATAATATTATCATTATGCCTATCACAAATTCCTAAAATATAAGTTGCTACACTGTATCCAGCGCACGATGCTGTAAAATTCTCGACAGCTCTTTCGTACTCCAATTCAGATGGATTATGCTTAGCAAGCCATTCAGCAATCGGTCGGTCTTTAAACGAGCCCGTCAAACCGAATTCAACTTGAATTTTTCTTAAAGTCTCCGCATTCGTCACCATTTCAATCATTCCACGTCTATTACCCGTTGGTACACATGCAAACGTCACCATTTTTAAATCCAAACCCTCTTTAAGCCACAATTTATCCATTATTCTCACCATTTGCAATGTCAACATGTCTTGTTGCAAATCATCACCAACTTTGAAGATCGCTGGACTTATGACATCATCACAACCGATGAAACTAATTTTCAACGGTAAAGTAAATGAGGGAAAGTATGAACATGTTTGTACATTTATTCCAAACGCTTGACGGCTTGGTGACAATGGCAAACATGTCCCTTCATTTTCCGCCAAATGACAATGAATATTTTGCAAACCAACTTTCAATGCATCCATGCGCAATGATTCTTTTGTTACTTTAATATTTTCTGCAACTTCATTAAGACTCTTGACTAACAATTGTTGCGTTAGAAAACTGTTCCTCAAAGCTTCGCCAATAACGGCTAAAAGCGCGCGTAGCATTAATTGCAGTCTTCTTTGGTATCTTGCGAGACTCATGCTTTTATCGTCCTCCATTGATCCATCACCAGAATTCTAAAAATAAACAAATAATAATAATATCAATTATTAATATAATCAACTAAATGCTTACTAACAAGAAATTATAGAAATACCTGAGGACTCTGTCCAGGCAATGCTTGAGTTAGCAGCCAGTAAATATGATGAGCAACACGTGGTGACAATAAAGCGCGCTCCAAAAAAAATTTAGCAAGCGGTGATGCCTCATACGTTTCATGCTTCAGTGCTTGTAGTAATTGTGGAAGATAATCAACAAGATCATCGTTGCTTAACTCGCGAATCCAACCGACAGCCATTTCACGCACTCTTATATCTGGAAAGCAAGGAAGAAGTAGTTGGAGTGCCTGAACTGGGGGCAATGAGCTCCAAACACGAAGAGAAGCGTGAAGATCTGGCAGACAAGCCCAATCCCAACTGTGAGCAGCCAACAAAACCTTTGGCAAAGCTTCAGGTATATCATGAAGATAATGTCGCTTTTCCCACAAAATCTCTCTCTCATCGATTGGCGGTCTAGAGAAAGTATCTTGTTGTGTAATATCAATTAATAATTCCTTAGTATTTTGATCTAATGAATTGATATCTAATGATTCAACATCATGATCGCGCAACTCAGTTGGAAATAAAACCCGTCCACCATAATCTGGTAATTCAATACCAATTATTGGATTTGTATTACCATAGGGATGAATTCCAGGTGTAGGCGCTGGGCCAAGTCTTTTATCAGCTACGGTTGGCCATAGGGATAAGAAAAAACTCCCTTGGCTAATCACTCCGTCATAATCGAAAAATTGAATAGCACCCCAGCCCAATTCCTCTTTTTGCATTGATCTTTCACTCGATGAATTTGCTTCGTGATCAGTTTGTTGAAGAGTTCTACCATAAAGTACCAACACTAATCGTGCCTCGCGAGGCACTTGGCAAACACTTATACCACGGAATTCGAGCCAAGTATTGAATAGAATGCGTGCATAAAAATTTGTGTTGAGTGTCATAGGCACAGATAATACAGGATTGCCAACGGGTCGAGTACCGTGAAATATTTGCGCCGCTATAATATAATCATCATGTTTCCAACTTGTTGGTAAGCGATGCAGTGCTCCAACGCGCACTAAAACTGTATCCAATACTTCTGACGACACAAGTGTATTCGTAGGAAATTCACCGCGTGAATTCAACTGAAAGTCAACGCGAAATGCGTGACAATAGGTCTCAACTAAATCTTGAATAGCGTCACGAATTTTGTGACAATGCGACGCTAACACATCGGGAAATTTAGTTCTTAATGTTACAACAGAGTAATCGCCATCTTCATGCAATATCTCTGGTTTTTTGCATTCAATATGAGAAGTATGAACTTGGGGTAGGAATTGACAACACGCATTGACAAAATTATCAACGGCCTCCGTAATCTCATATGTTTCAATATTGCCCATTAAAGCACATACAGCTTTCACTGCTTGAACAACACCACGCGGTTGTAATTGCGGTAGCAGACTTGAGCTGTGATTTGTCGTTGCAAGTTGAATAGCCGCAGTTTCAACACGTTCCATTTCTTTTTCCACCGTTTCTAAAAGAATCAATAGAGTATCATAGGATATAGGTTGTAGTGGTTCATTCGGAAGAATATCCTCCAATTTCAAGTCCTGATCTCGATTATCATCCTGCAATGTCCGTGCAATGCATCGTTCCATTTGTCTTCGTGGCATAATCGCCAACTCAATATCTTTTTCCAACTTAATACACTGATGAATATATTCATATTGAGCTAATGTTGTATTTGGCACTAAAAATTCTGCTAATCCTAAAACTCTTAAGCAATATTTTTCAACATTAACCGTATCCTCATCCTGCAATGAACACGCAACATTTAAAATGACATGTTCAACGCTACAATTGACATCACACGTGAATGTTATCGACGGAACGGATTCACTGATTCCTGGTAATTGCGGATGAACAACTAATTTAATGCTTGTACCATCGGGATAAAGGTTTTCCATCATTGGACTGATGACATGGCCAATATTTGTACTTGGATCATTGAATGGATATTCGCTTCGAACAGCCTTTATCATTTTATGAAACGCTTTCAAGTCACAGTCGTGCAATGATCCACGAGTTTTTATCACTGTGACATTTTCATAAAGGCGCGTCTGTCGTTTTTGTCGACGATCGAGTGATGTACGTCGTCTCTCTATTGTATTCCACGCTGATGAATTTCTTGGTGGCAATGGTGGTGGTGCTGCCGGCGATACTGCCGGTGACTTTGCCGTTTTCTCCACGGCGGCATATACAGGATCAGAATTAACGCTCTCATTAGTGCTATACATGTAGTCAAAAGGATCGAACGGATCGTAAACAGAACCGTCGATTGCAATATGGTTTCCAGAATTGTCACTCGTTGCCATTGTATCATTGCTAAAATCTTCAGTCTTCAATAATAATGGATCAAATGCCTCCAATACACTAACACAAACATTTGTCTTGTCCCCAATATTTTCGAATACATTCAGATCTATTAGATTATTATTTGGCTTCTTTTCAATTACTTTTAATACATTCAGCTGCCTGTCATCAATTGGGAATTTGGATGTCGTTGATGTTGTTCCAGTAGCGGTTGGTTTATAGTTCATTGGCAATGGGGGAATCTAAGGAAAACAGTCTCATTAAAAACAATCAATAAATGAATAAGATTGCAAATAAATCCATTATTGAATGTTGAAAATAATATTGATGAAATAATTATGAATGGTCTGATAATTTAAAGACGAAATTGTTTTCCCTTCAAAGATATACCTGAGTGAAGAAACAGTTTTGTATGGAAAAAAAATTCCAGGCCAGCTGGAATAATAAGAGTTGACCGTATAACAAAATTCTCCAATAATAAAAAAATTCCATCACTTAATCAGCTTTCAATCAGTTCAATAATTTAATAAATAATTGCGAACCTGGGGTATAACATCTGGGACTTGAGTATTATCACTCCCAGCACGTGCCATAACGGGACTAATTCCTGGCGTTCCTGGAGTACCTGGTGTACATGGAGCCGTTGAAGAACGTAGTCCTGGGGTCGGTGAGTGATAACGAAAGTGAAAGGTCGCTGCTGAACTATTACTTCGTGTCACGCGCGACGATTTTTTTAACAACGTCGGATGTGTTTCCCATTTAGGTTGCATTGGTGCTTGCAATAATGTGGTCGCTGGGGCTAGACCATAATATTCATCCAAACTTGATGCTGGTTTAATAGGACTTGTAAAATTGATTAAGTCGGTTGATGGATTGTTGTTTAAGGAACTAACGGTGGTGGTGGAATTGCGTCTACATGGTATCGGTGGTGGTGCAATCATAGTTGAATTTTTTTGTTGTGTTGCACCAGGCCTGGGTCGACTTCTCAAGTGAAATCTACATCAATAACAAATAAACATAAATATATCAACAACAATCTTCAGATATTAATGTACAAGGACGTATTAATAAATTTACACTCACTTTTCTGTTGATTGACTTGAAGTATCCACCTCTAAAACATTACTACTGCCAGAACAATTGTCTCTTTGTGGTGTAAATGCACGTTGAACATAGCGAGAGTATTCTAATTGCTTTTGCATTTTGAATTTCTCCAATGCCAAACTCTCCAAACTGAGTGCTTGTGCCCTCTCCAGATCTTCTTGAAATTGTCTGTCATAATCAGCGCCACCTCCTTCTTGCGTACTCTCGTTTTTTCCGTAATTTGACATCTGTAAAACATAATTAAATGAACGGGAAAAAAAAATTATCAACGCAGATAGATTATAATTATTGAACAACGCCAATTTTTAATTATCACGAAAATGATACATTTGAATTTTATCACATGATTCACTCGTGATCAAATAAAATATTGGCAAGTGATTAAAGTCTGAACAATGTGTGGTCACAAGTCCAAAAATTTCAAGTATATCTATTAATAAAATTATCGCACGTATCACTACGATGTGTACATTATTTAATAAGCTTATATTTTATTGCTCCCCATCAAAACCATCCTTTACATGATTTGTTTTGTCGCAATTTTTTTCTCTGTTGCATATTAAAATACTTATATCGCGTTGCCTCTCTTTGTGTGCTACAAGACAAGATTTACATTCTCTTACCGTGACATTATTGCTGCGTTGTTAATCCGTATTCATAAATGCGCATGATGTGCAAATATGGATGGTCCATGTTGCGAATGAACACCGTTACGTGCTATACAATCGTGACATCATAGGTGACATCCTCAATGCTCTGCGTATGATTGTGTTTTATATGTGAAATTTGTATAGGAAAAGAAAAATAATGTGTGTACAGCCTCTGGCGGGTATGCAAGTAGCTCTAGTACGATATATAGCACCATAAACTAACCAATTCTACTACGTGCATGTGAACAGAGTGAAGTTGCCTTCAGATGTATATAACAATAGATAGAGTGAATGTATTTACTATAATCATTGTATATATTTTGTGTTGTATATGTGTACTTATCAGATGACACGTGAAGAGATAAGAAGGAAACCTTCACGTGTCTGTTATCATTAATGTATGTATTTAAAAGAAAAAAATTTGTTCATTTTCCGTAAAAGAATTGTATCTATTTGATTAATTTTAATATGTGAAATATATTTTGTATAGTTTGATATTGAAAAACAATAGATATATACATAATGTATGTAAGTCAATTATTTGCGTTATTAATTTCAATACGTTGCAATGAATATTATTTATAAAAAAATATTGGAAAATTGCTTGAGAAATATTTGTAAATACAAATATATATATGGATTCTTCACTGTTGTTCCTTGTTTTCATTCTTATAGATTTATATTTTTTCACATTCGATCTAATCATTTAGTTGATGCCATCAAAGAACCTCGTTTGTTTATCATGTTTTATTAATAAAATGGAATAGAACCGTCACAAAGTATAAATGCAACCAATAAATGAAAAAAGAATAAAATACTACAAGTACAAGCTTGTAATCCTAGTATAGTATATACACAAGGGGATAATCAGCAGAGTGGTCTTCAACTCATTTTACGTTTTCGAAAAATAGTTATTTTCATCATTCATAAAAAATTTATGGAAAAGCTCAAAAATCAAATGCCCCCTACATCGGCTCCTCAAATATTATTCATAAGCTCAATAAACCCAAAACGAGAATTCAAAATAGCTTGATAAGAGCGCGCAAAGTACAATCGATAATTTTTAACACCATTAACGATATATCTCGAATCGTCTCAATGGCAGGACCCGCCATTTTTCAATTCTTTCATCTCTCTCCCTCTCACCACTTTCATCATTTTTTTTATTCCTATTTCACATTCTCTCACTCTCCCTTTCTCCGTCTAACTGAATTTAGGAATGAACCACGTGGTTAACAGGAAGCGCACGCGCGGCACGTGTTCATCAACTATAAACGACATAACCTCTCTGAATGGCAGGTCGCAGGTAATATTCTCATGTTTTAATAAGCATCAAGCAAATGAAAATATTCTCACTACCGATATCGCATTCACAATAATAGCGTCACATAAATAATTGAACTAATCTCATACAAATGTCATTGACATATTGATACAGAAGACATTTGATAAATTTTTCCTCTTATCATTAATGTGTTCATTGCATCCATAATGGTGGGGATAAGGAAGGTAAAGCAAATTGTAATGTGTGTGTGAGAGTCCCGCCACGGGTGTAACTTATGCTAACCAACTAACCAAGGCAGTGAATAAAGTTACGGCACCCCAATAAGACAGGTGATGTGTCTCGCAGTATTTCCTACTCATTCGACTTTATATTTTTCATACAGTACATGAAGTAATTCATCATCACTATCAACAACTTATCTTGTTTCGGTCGGGCATTATCAACAACATGAAGCAAGTGTTCAGCGTGTTACTGTAATAATAAAATTTGTGAATGCTTGTGTGTTGTGCAGTGATAGCGCAAATTGCGCTGCTGGAATCGTGTAAAATTGGCAGGTGAACTGTAGTAGTGGACATTTATAAGCAACCGGGGAAGAGAAAAAAACATAAAAGAATAGAATAAATTTTGTAATTGTACCAAGAGACGGAGGTCCAGTACGAAGTACGAGTTATTAGTGGCGAAAAAGAGAGATTGTCTAAAAAGCCTAAAAAGGGAAAAGAATTAAAATACAAGTTGTTGGTTACTCACTCATTGGAAGAGTCAGTCAGACATAGAGAGTAAACGAGAGATAGTGTGTTTAGTGTGGGCAACGGTCACCAAGAAAATTACAAGTGATTAAGATTTTTATTCATAGTACCTGTGTCTCTTAGCGCCAATATTTGGCAACGATGGACATAGATGAATATGAATCATTGCCGACAACGTCTGTTGGCGTAAACATGACTGCCGGTGCATTCGCCGGGATTATGGAACACTGTGTCATGTATCCGCTTGACAGCGTAAAGGTATTCTAATTGTACACACCAATTTTTTTATTCTTATGAATTAAAATGATATATTTACTTAACCTCGGTCTTACTACATATATTCGTTCAAATTATATTATAATGCAATTGATTGTTTCTACATTGTTGTTGTGAGTACCCTAATGTATTATGACATTGGGGATTCCCGGTCGTTTGTGATAATTTGATATCAGACATAAACATTACGGTATTGATAGATGAAATTAGTACTCTCGTTTTTCTTGATTAAGTTGCGAATATTTGATTGTTCTTAGAAGCAATTGTAGGTACGTGGAAGAAACGGAGAGAGAATAAAAGAAGCAGCAGTGTGTCATATTACCAGAAGGCTTGTTAGTTATTTTTCTCGATTGTTATTTATCGTTCATCATTGATTATTGTTCATTTATCTAAGACGATGAAATGTAATTTATTTTCACATCACAATGATGTAGTTAAAATGATAACACAAAACAATTTGCTCGATGTATGATTAGATTTCTTGTAACTCCATTTTTATTTTTCTATTTAATAATGATTTCATTGTGACTTATTGTATCGAAATATATCAGGCTATTATCTTGCAGGTTCTGATACTCTAAAATAACACATACTTATGATATTTCTAAAGTCTGTTCAGTATCTGTGTGTTGCCCAATTACATTCAATTTCATGTGAATGAAGATACAATATAAATGTGGGTCTTCCGGTACGTTTTTTTATTTTATGTTTTCGTCTCTATTATGATTTATTATTGTTATTTTTGGCTTACTTTTAATCATGTCAGTATTTTTTTTAATACCAGGACAGTAAATTAAATGAGTGGTGTGATTTGTACTGACAAACCCACTGGTTTCCTCTTGCAAAAGTATGCATTTTCAATTGTGTATTATATAATACTTGAAGGTATGCACCGCTGCAGTGAGTTCTATTTATGATTTTAGTGATGTAAAACCACGAGAAAAATTCTCTGACGTGTTTTATTTTACGAATTCAATGTCCAATGGTTTGAAATAAAAATTGTAAAACAATTTTACCTTCTTGCAAATTGATAAATGAAATAATTTTTCCAAATGATGTTCTATAGCGCAGTGTATATTTTCTGTAGAGTTTGTAGAGCATTAGATAATTATATTTTACAATTATGCGTGGTCATGCAAATAAAAAAATTGTCAGTCGCATGTCATGATTATAAATGTTAATATAATTGTACATATGACGCGTGGATATGATAATCTTGTATATATTTTTATTATTTTTTTTCATTTAATTTATTTATTAATCAATTAAATAAGTAATTTTTTTGTTTGATGTAACAAAGACCAGAATGCAGGCATTAAGTCCAGGACCAGGCGGAGGCGGTAGCGTTGGCGCAGTTCTAACAAGAATGGTACGTCAAGAAGGATTGTTGAGGCCGATTAGAGGCATGAGCGCGATGGTTGCTGGGGCAGGACCCGCTCATGCATTATACTTTTCATGCTATGAGTTTATAAAAAATCGCATGATAACGAAAACAACATCACAAGTCAATCATCTAGTCTATGGAGCTGCTGGTTGCGTTGCAACACTACTTCACGATGGCGTTATGAATCCTGCAGAAGGTAAAAAATAACAATATATATATATATATATAACATCAATGAATTGATTGAATTTTTAATCTTTCATTTCTCTTATTTTCCTAGTCGTCAAACAGCGCCTACAGATGTACAATTCACCGTACAGAAATGTTGTTAATTGTCTACGTCACATATATAAAACTGAAGGAATTTTCGCATTCTATCGTAGTTATACAACACAATTGGCAATGAATGTGCCATTTCAAAGTATACATTTTATTGCTTATGAGTTTGGACAAACAGTGATGAATCCAGAGCATATTTACAATCCAAAGGCGCACGTTATGTCAGGTAATTATAGTTTATATATGACACTTTTGTATTGAATCAAGATATTTCATTGAATATTTTTCAATTTCTATTAATCAAAATATCACTGACTTTGTAGGAGCTATGGCAGGAGCAGTAGCCGCTGCTGTTACAACACCATTAGATGTCTGTAAGACTGTACTAAATACTCAACAGGGTGGTGTTCAAGTCCAGGGTATGGTACATGCCTTCAAAATAGTTTACAGGTTTGCTGGCATTTCAGGATATTTCCGTGGTTTAAGCGCAAGGATACTCTATCAAATGCCTGCAACTGCCATATGTTGGTCTACGTGAGTGGACAATTACTTATTATCATATATAGTTGATGATGTGACAGATAAAGATAGATTTAGTTGGCATTTACACACCTAAAGTTTCACGCTTAACAATTGAATGGTGTCCTTGAATAGATTTAATCATGTTCTTATCGCATGTTAGAGATAAGTTTTATCACTTATGAATATTATAAACATTTTATTTGCAGGTTATGATAACATGTGTAATGTCTTTGTTATTCCGATTTTCATTCGATTGATGATGATAAATATATGAATTACTTGCAGGTATGAATTTCTCAAGTATGCATTACATCACAAACAGGACGAATCATTGTGTAGTACTGAGAAAGAGGAAATTAGTACGAGCAATATAAGTCAGTCGCCACCACAAATAGCAAAGTCAGCTAGTAGCACTTTTCCTGGCACACGATTATTTGATAATAAAACCACCAGGCCTGTATTACTTGACGTAACACGAAGTTAGGCAAGTGCTCATGCGTCTGAATTATATGTTTTTAATGAATTTAAGCAAGAGACAACTTTTATATTACGAAAAAAGAAAGAAAGAAAAAAGTTTGTTATCGATGGACAATATGTTTGTTAAATAAAATTTGAAATTTAATGCAAAATATTATGTATTCAATATGTAGAATAATAATTTGCTCTGAGGAATAATGAAATAATATGAATATAAATTATAATTATTTGCGCGATTACATTTAAGACTAAAAAAATTGTGAGATGTATTAGTGTGCGTGTCAAATGCAGGTCACATGACACAACATTTCTTAGATTAATATCAGACGGACAAAATTTAATTCTTATTTTTTCTTTCTTCTATTCGTTCAATGTCAAAAACGACACAAGTATATACACGTCTTAATTCAGGTGGGAATGAATAATCTGTTTTTCAAATTGAACGCAAAACTTGTCCATTAAATGTTACACCTATTAATGATATTTCCTTTATCGAATCACGAAATAAAAGTATAATGAGGACAAATTCAAAATCGCTAGTTCAAGTGAAAAATAACAAAGGTTCGTAGTAAATTATCACATTCAGTTGCTTTGATACACCATAATGGAAAAGTATTCAGTGATCTATATGGAACAATGTAACGGAGATGATATTGAATATATTTATGACTGAAAAAAAGGACTGATGAAAATTCAAAATCAGAATACACGATTGAGCGAAGACACGAGATGAAAAATTAAAAATTATTAATAATCATGCAATGTGTTGATAGTGTTCATGGTGGACACTGGCGGGCGTATATTAATAAGCGATAGACAGTGGACGTAATGAGTATGATTATACAATTAGAAACATTGCAATATAATGAAATTCACAATTATGCATGAATCGTTTGATGGAACACTAACAACTTCTTTGTTATGCTCTGACGTGTGCGCTAGCCGACTGTTGAGAAATATTATCCAGTATTTATATTATGTGATGAATGAATTATTTCAATAAATATCAGATTTTGTGATATATATAAAGGAAGAAGATTAGAAAGAGACTAAAACGAAAACACATTGTAGAATGGATACAAAACAGTAAATTTTGTTAAATTTTTATCGTTGAACGTGTGTAGACGTTATTGTAGCGTGTCAATAATAACGATAAATTTGGTATGATGCAGAAATTATAAATGTGGGTAATAAATTCCGAACTGTTTATTTTTCTTTACTTTTAATATGAAAAATATATTGGCGCATATAATGGTGTGAAAATTACTCAATTATTGTCAATAGTATCCAAGTAATATTGGTAAAATAGCTTATATAATTTCACGTCATAAATATTTTGTTTTTTTGCGTCTTCGTTGTAATAATGTTGACTCCATTTCCGTGTCGAATATAAACAAAATCTTGAGTGCATACAAAGTCGATAATTTTTAATATATTACGTATTTGGTTACACGTTCTTAATGTTCAACCACCAGTCATTTTCTGCACGAAACGAAAAAATTTGTATTGGTTAATTATTGTTTCTTTATTATTACTAAACATCACGGTATTAAAATGTGAACAAAAGCATGGTGTTGTTGTTCATGAGTTACTTCGGAGATAAATAAGAAGGAACATTAATTTCAGGCTGTCGTGAAAAAGCCTTTAAGTGTATCAATAGTGTAAATAATAAAATGGTAAATAAAAAATTGTATAGACTTCACAATATAATATAATTGATATATAGATTTTTTTCATTTCGAATATCGATGAACTTCAAGTGACTCTGACAAGTATAACCCACAATTTACATTCTAAATTCTTGTTTTGAGTGTCAATAGTCAGTGGAATACTATTAACAATGTCCCAAAAAACTTATTTATGGAATATAAGTGATCAACATAAATTAGCAGAGGCGATTGAAAATGAAAATTTAATACGGCGAAAATGGTTTGAACGAAATAAGCAACGTTTGTTGGAAAATTTAGCTGCCGACAGTGGCCAATTGGTGAAGAACAAATTAAAAAGACTGCGGGAACATCAGGCACATTGGAAAATTGCAGAACCAATAATAAAAGTAAATAAACCATCATCGAGTATATAATTAAATCAATGATATACTATTAAACAATGTTTATTGATTTTAGCTTCCAAAAGAACCGCCACTGCAAATTCAACGTAAAATAAAAAATTATGCTGCAGATTTTATGCGTCCTGTTGATAGTAAAGTCCTTGCACTTCTCTATCAAAAAGACACGACGAGTCACGAAGCTCAAAAGAATTATTTACGTGAGAGGTATTACATATATATATATATATTTTACTTTTTTTCATACGCTCCGCAATATTACTTATTGATTTATTGACTTATTGACCTTAGATATAAAACAAAACCGGAAGATAAATTTTACATCACAGAAAGTACAAATTGGAGTTACGGCTGGCGCCTTAAAGATTTTCCTCCAGTTGAATCATCGAAATGGGGTAAAACATCAATTGTAAAAGAAACCTTTTTCCAGAAAAATACATCGGGGATAAAACGTGATCCTGATGTTTCGCGAAAGCCACAAGCAACACATCCAAAAAATTCAATGACACTTTGAACTAATAAATGGAGAAACAGTTGCCAATACATTATAACAAACACGTTTTATAATATTTTGATTATTTGAACACAAAATTTTAACGGAAAAATGTTGAGATACCCTGTGCTCCGATGGTATCAGGAACGCTCGATTCCTCAGGTGAACTTCTGTGCAAGTTTTATTATGCAATGTGACAATTATAAATAATTATCAATCTGTTAGACGAAACGAGTATTTTCTTTGGGTAAGGCTATCAAATTTAATCATGATGAAACAGTTACTGGAAGAACACAAATAATTCTCAGAGAAATTGGTATTACTTCCACCTTTGTCAAAATATCTTCAAGGGATCTGAAAAAATTATACCAAGTCAGAAAACTCGATTCTGCTCGATTCCTTTGCGAAACATATCGGTATATAACAAGAAGTTACTTCGAAGATGAGCGTTACAGTTAGTTTCGACAAAGAATGCTATAGAGAAAATGAAAATGGAATATTAATCTCACTCTTCTCTTATGTACTTTCAGAAAAAAATTATGATTGTAATGAGAGAATTATATTGTCATCGATTGCATTATTAAAGTTCTCGGAAAAAATTTTGGAGTTGCATCGGCGATTGCCTTTAGGAAAACCGATGAAAATTCCAAAAAAACGTGAGTTGTATTTTTCATGTTAACTTTATGAATAATATTTATTCTGAAACGTTTATTATTCAAGCTGAGCCTCCTGAACAAAAGTCACGCAAATGCGCGGAATCGCCATATTTAGAAAAAATTTCCAAAAAATATGATTGGAGATTGCACCAAAATAAATTGAAACAATGGCGAAAAAAAGTAAATTCAATTGTAAGACCATTAGTAATTTTGCCCAAGACTGACAGTGATAATGACCATATACAACCAATGTTGAGAACTGATGAACCAATTAAAATTACTCAATGTCAAACAAAAAAAAAATAATAAAGCAAAAACGAACCAAAAGTGTCAAACATAATAGAAAAAAAGAAGAGGAATCAATAGCAGACATTGAAGAGTCTAAATTTGTGGATGATGCTACTGGATATTTGTCTGAAGCAGATTCTTTTATGAAAGATCGCTGGTAGAAAGAATGAAGAAATTAATGATGCAGATGAGTCTAAAATCCGGTGTCATGTAGACGGTGTAATGTAAACAGAACATACGCTGAATGAATTTACAAGTTATAGAAAATACAGCGATGAACATTTTAGAAATAGAATCTACAGGGACTTCGAAAAAGCTTGCAAAGAACGTGAAGAACGAAAGAAACAGTATAAACACACGATATCCACACAATTTTTTTATGGCGACCAAGCAAAAATTGCGATTAAACCCAAAATTTACTTGGATTCATGTAGAAAATGAATTGAAATTTCAAGCAAATATCAACGGAATCCATTCAAAAACGTTACCGATCAAATTAATAATGAGAAATTAATCGATAGCCTAAAAGGGTCAAAGAAATCGCAGATAAAAGAATGCGGAGCCAATATAAAGTTTTCAACCAGTGGAATTATACAAAGTGACAGTAGAGGCAATAAAATCAGTGGTTATATTTTATCTGGGATAACACTATGTACACTGATAACAATCACACCAGTATCAAATATTGGATCTGATTTGCCATATTTGTTGACACCAAATCAACCTCAAAAATAATGAGATCCTAATCTAGTGCTTTAGGACTGGGACAATCATACCAGCTAAGCAGTCATAAGAAATCAAATATATTTTTAATTTCTTTCAACATGTTTTCGGACAATAATGATGAGTAAAAATTTATTTATAGCAGACTCTTATGTTGCTATAAAACATTAACGCCACTACATTATTTTACGTAGCCTTCCATTATAACTAAGAACTGCGTGTACACAATAAATACATTTTTATAATAACATACAATGCAATTGAAGCAATTGAAGATTTTTACATTTTTACAATGAACTCAATGGTTTGACAGAAGAAATAAAATATTAAGAGGCATCAAAAGTCGCTAAAAATTATTTGCAATTCATCAGCATCATTAGAGATTCCCAAATTTTATATCTAACATTATATCATCGTGGTGAATATTGTTTCGAACGAATACATCGACATCCTACGGCCACCTCATTCCGAACAGCAATTCCCGGTGATGGTAACTATTTAGAAAAATACAACTTTTCATTCCACAGATAATGTGGATTTACAATGCTACCAAGCTGGGGGTGTAGTAAGATCTCAGGTAGAGGGTTTTGTTCATTGGTGTTGGCAACGGATCTGTGCGACTTTGAAACCGAGCCGTGCGACATACGAAGTGCCAGCCCACTGCACAGAGGTTTATTTACCTAGCAGTCCACTTGTTCTTGCCGTTCAACTTGACAAGTCTGCCGTTTTACTTCTCCAGTCTCTGCCATGAACCGTCGCTCATGCATCATTCACAAGATGGGCAATCGGCTGTGTCATTTTGATTACCGACTATCCTACATTATCTGGGCAAAGAATACAGACGCCCATAGAAGCTCATAAGTCCAATTTTTCTGCTGCACGAAAACGGTAGTACTTACCGTGACTATCAGACGGCGATACCTGTACTATGTCAGTATTGCTTGCAATTTACCAGCAGAGTTCGATGGCAGTCGCTGACAACCAGTTGGCCGAATATAAATTTATAAAACCTTTATAATATTTAGGAGATTGTTTAGAGCCATATATCATTGGAGGAAGGTAGTGATCGGGCGAGAGCGGTCCCTGGGATTTCCCAAACATTCA